>MJUT01056160.1:601554-613962 GCA_002080005.1 Gigantidas platifrons | reverse complement strand
AACTATTGTGCTTTAACCTAGAACCACAAACATTGTAACAATCATTTTTTGTAGCTCACTTCAGCAAAAGAAAGATGTTTTCTCCAAATTGCTCAAATGACTATTTAGTAATTAACCCGGTATAGAAATGTAGTTAGTCAAACCAGCACCTCTATATAACAAATCACTGTCTATAAAAGGAAGCCTCGTTTTCTCCATTAATGAATAGTGCACATAATTTTAACCTGGCTGTATATAAAGAGCAGCTACTCATAAAAGCCACATTTTCAGGTTCCCTTGAGTTGCTTTTATGTACAGGTTTAACTATATTCAAATTTTCACATATAAATTTATATATACAACCAAAAGCTAAAGGCTGTACCAGTACTTACTTCTCAGGCCTCAAATAAAGGTGGACTAATGGAATTTACACTCATTAACGAGCATAAATAATTTGTTTATATTACTGGTACAAATGTATAAAAATTGTTTAAATGGTTTTGCCTGAAAACAAATATGTTAACCAGAGAAAATAGTCGGATCATGCGACAGTAAAACAAGTCATGCAAAACAGATTTAAATATATTGTATATATAGTAGAGTTTAATTTAATGATATCTGATGTCATTGTTTATTAAATAATATCCTTATATGGGTATGTAGTGCAGTACATCATTGTACATTCAATAACCTTTGTGCCGGTCACAGTCGATGTCGGTCAGACAGTATACTATTTGGTGAATCAAGAATGTAGTGTATTCAGTTACCTGTGAGGGATCAATAATTCTTTATCAGGTGTACTAAGAAAGACAACTCTAGCACTTTCTAGTTTTTCTTTTTTTTTTAAACCCATATTATAATAAAAGAAACATTATTCCTTGCTTGGTAGGAATATATAATATATATTATCAGTAATGAAAAACTCAAATCAAAGAGGTCAATTGGTTATCAATAGACTGGTCTTTTTCATAGTGAATGTCATGTAAGAATTAATAATGAAATTTANCACAGTCGATGTCGGTCAGACAGTATACTACATGTATTTGGTGAATCAAGGATGTAGTGTATTCAGTTAGTGTGAGGGATCAATAATTCTTTATCAGGTGTACTAAGAAAGACAACTCTAGCACTTTCTAGTTTTTCTTTTTTTTTAAACCCATATTATAATAAAAGAAACATTATTCCTTGCTTGGTAGGAATATATAATATATATTATCAGTAATGAAAAACTCAAATCAAAGAGGTCAATTGGTTATCAATAGACTGGTCTTTTTCATAGTGAATGTCATGTAAGAATTAATAATGAAATTTAGAATGCCTTGCTTGTAATAAAAATCAGATTTTAATAGTGTAAGATCAATGTTAATTGTTTGGTCTTTGGAATGGATTAACTTTTAGCACAGACAAATCATCTGTTATAATGCAATATTTATTATTATTGGTGTTTATGCTGTCATGGTAAAAGTTGTTCTTCATGGCTCTGTAAAAAAACATATTACATTTGTACTTATACAGTTTGTAATATAGTATAAAATGCAGTCAAGAGAAGGAAAGAGTTGAAACGTTTCTTTCGAACATTTTTTTCTTCAAAAACATGAAGAAACCTGATATTTTGTTTAATATGAAAACACAATTTAATTGGATTCATGTCAGTAATTTATTATTGAAATATATGGAAATACAATGTTGTTGGTATTCTGGACCTATTCATGTGTCAATTAATATATATGGAACTTCCTTAATTCAAAACTTGTTCCTACTTATTTTGATATTTTTATAAGCATTCTGTTATATACTCAATATAAATTATGAAGATAGAAAACTTTTATATAAAATGAGTGTATCAGATCATTTTCTTGAAATTGAAAGAGGAAGATGCACAAGAATTTAAAAAAAAAGAAAATAGAATATGTAAATTTTGTGATTTAAGGGAGGTTGAAGATGAGTTTAATTTTTTCTTTAGATGCAAGAATAAGTTCCATACTATGAGAAATATACTGTACAAAGATATAAACGGAATCTGTCCCAAATTTAATGAATTATATGACAGAGTTAAAAAATGACATCTAATTATGTCATCATCACAAATTATGCAGTTTACAGTACCATTTGTTAAAAAGTTGATAGCACTGAGGAAGGTGGACTCTACTGCCGCATAATTGTAATTGAATTTGTTTTCATTTTATTTGTATGTTGTTACTATATCTTTGTCTATTTGACTTGTGTACGTTGTTTAATTTGTATATATTCCTTGTAAAGTTGTATATGCCTTCAACCCTTCAGGGTAAAATTGTGCATTGAATAAAGTTATAAAAAAGTTATTAAACAATAAAAAAAAAACCTAGAAATTAACTGTCAAATAACATATACTGTATTGACTTCTTTTTGCATACTTGTATAAATTTGAAATCCTGCATATGGAGTTATATTTCACAACTCATATACATGTATTACAGCAATACACTCAAGCTCGCAGTTTATCAGGGCCGTCTTAACAGCATTATAGGCCTGCGGGCAAAGCAGTGCACTGAGACCCCTACCTACACAACAAAATCAGTGTTTGAACATTAAAAAACATGCCATACACAGCATACATAGAGTAGCATGGGGCCCATACGCTCGTGGGCCCCAGGGCAACTGCCCTCTGCAAATGCATTAAGACGGCACTGCAGTTTGTATTCAGATGTTTTACAATTTAATGTTCTACTGAGTACTAAACTGTTAAGTGGAGGATTTTAAAACAATCGTCTCATCTTATCTTTCAAAAAGTTTTTCGTAATACATTAAGACCTTGTTGCAAATGTACAAATGAGGAGAATTGATATTGGCAATTAGATTTTGGTTCAAATTTGACCAATGTTTCCCATTGTGTCTTCTGATAGCCTTGTATACTATCTAACATTATATTATGGTTAAGACCATAGTACTTGTCTCTTTTGTAGAAGTAAATGTACTAGAACTAGTTTTATACATATTGCATTTTTTGTCAGGACGAATAAATATATTCTGTACCACTGTATTAAGTTCAAGATTAGGATGCAGTGTTTTTGTTTTTTTACAACATACTATTCTACTCATCGATCAGCCAATTACAGTCAAGCCTGTATTAAGAGGACTATTTTAAGACAAAGAAAAAATGGTCTTTTAAGACAGGTGACGTTTTAAAAGAGGTTCAATTCATATATACATTTTCTATGACAGGACAAGAGCAAGGTTACCTTTTAATACAGGTGACTGCTTAATGGAAGTGATTGTATGGGCAGGTTTGACTATATTTGAGGGTCGTAATTTTACTCACACAGATAACACTTAGTATCACTATGGCTGCATCATTGAGAGGGGAGGTTTGGGCCTGTAAAACTAGTGTGACCCCGTTAATTTTTATTGCAGTGCTTGTACCAATTAAGCCAGGATAATGAGCGGTCGTGGACATGCTAGTCGTGGACGTGCTAGTCAGGGGCATCCATTTTGCCTCTATGATTTGCCGATAGAATTTTGAAACTTATGACATTGTGGCATTTCTCCCTCGTCATACTGATTTATTTCACCACTATAAGAGATGTTTTATACCAGTAGAAATATAATTTAGCTTGTAGGGATCTAATCCTGTCTACGAAATGCAAATTTGAATTTATTGGTCCGAACCAAATTCTTGACTTTATTTTTTATATAGTTCTAAATAAAAACTGAAAAATTTACTGGTCCAAACAAAGTTATTTTTACTGGTCTTGGGCCGGAGGACTGGTGCTCATCGTGAGGACTGATTTAATCAAAATGCATGTCGTTATTTCTATTAGGATGTTGTTGAAAATGATACAGTACTAACATATTAAGGTTAAGTCTGACATTTCTTGACATATTACAAATGTAAATCTTTGAAAATTCTTATTTGCAAAGGTTATAATATGCCAACAGTGGTGAAGTCTTCAAGACATGTTTTCATTACTAATAATATAGAGCATTGATTTCTGAGCTAGTAAGTCTGTCTTGCAAATTAAGTTTTGAGTATTGATATACGGTATACTAATTACTTTTGTTATATGTTCAGAAATGTTCTGACATTTGGATGACATGTTTCATTCTCTGTATAATCTCACCTGTCCTGACCTAAATGGCCATGTGAGCTATTGCCATTACTTGGCATCTGTGCATCTGTAAACTTTTTTTGAAAAAATCTTCTCTTTTGCTCTGAAACCAAAGATGGGATGAATTGTCCTTACCCCCATCTACTTTCAAAATTATATCCGATGATCACTCCAATTATCAAACATAGCTGCCGTTTCTTTAAATCTATCAGAAATGCATACCTGTTAACCCTCCCGCATTTCGCGGGAGACTCCCGCTTTTGAGCTCGGCCTCCCGCAAAGAATGTGCCTCCCGCACGGGAGACTAAAAACTCCCGCTTTGAAATACTTCTCCCACATTATCTCCCGCGACCATAAATTTGATTAAAATCGAAAAGTTGGATGCCATTTTTGTTGTTTTTATCAGCTGGGTCATTAAAACATTTGCGTGAATCAGCCGATTGTTACTCGGAATTCTCTCGGTTTTTACTAGAAACGCCGATAATGTAAGTTGTTTACAATATCGAATGGATAACTACACGAATCAAAGTTGTGAAAATAGAAAATTTGAAGGCGAGTATCGTTCAATTACTTACTTAAATACGAAAAAAACTTTAAAAAAAATACAGTTCAACTATGTCACAATCAAGGAGACGTTGAAATTCAGGACCTAGCACCCCTTCTTCAAAGAAAAAGAAACATTATTGCAAATTCTTGGAGGACTGGATAAAATTATACGATTGGGTGCAGCCTACTTCTTTTGGGAATGATATGGCATTTTGCAAACTTTGTTCTACAAATTTTAGTGTCAGCCATGGTGGTGTATATGATATTAAAAGACATGCTGATGGAGATTCACACAAAAAAAGCAGTTGCTTCAACAAGGGAATCAACCAATCTTAAAAATGCAGACCCAGAGAGAATTTTTTCTATGTTAAAATAAAATCCAGACAGATATGAGATCTGAGTTGAACAATGACACACTTTGTTCTTTATTATGTGCAAAGCAAAATCAAAACTTGTGACTCTGTTCTAAGATGAGCAAAACAAGCTGTATTGTCCTACCAAAGTGGTTTGAAGTAATGTTGCTCAGCAACAACAATAAAAGTTGTACAGTAAATTTTGTTTGCTTTAATCTAACAATTTTAGCGTGAAAAAGTTCGTCACGCAAAATCTCCCACATTAAATAGTTGGAATGTGGGAGATCTCCCACATACACAATCTCTGAGGTTAACAGGTATGGAAATGTATGACTTATGTTACAGATTTTGCTGAAAATATTTAAAATAGGTAGATTTTGACAAACATTAATTTGAAAATCTCTGTAACAATGAAGCTGATCAGCCAAACTAGGGTGGGATAGTACTTGGATGGTCTCTTTGCAAAATTATATCCGACAGTCCAACAACATCCAAAGTTGGCTGCCATTACTAAAAATAGAAATTTCTGTACATGGTTGAAACTACTTCTTTTTACTGTAACTTTATGCTAATGAGTTAATATATTTTTGTAGAATTGGTTGGTTATTCTATTGTAACATTTGTTTTTTTTTCTGGAAAAGTTATTGAAAAATTCATAACAAACTGGACAAATTGTGGATATGATGTTAATTCGCTCTCCTGCTGGACTTGACAAAGTTACAACAGGTGTCATTTTAATGTTTCCCATTTATATATTTAAGGGTTTGGAGGAAATTTGTTTGATTAATTATATACTGGTAAACAAATCATTTTGATTTACAGAATTATTGCTCTGTTGTACTTCTCTGTAAAATTCTATGAAATTATACAACATAATACCCTGGGACTATTATACTGTCAGATAATAACCCAGAAAAATGATTGGACATAAAATGCATGTGAAAAAACACCCCCATTTTAGTACCTCAGAATTATTGGTAAACTACTTAATATTTGAATGGAAAGATAACAAAGTGGTGTGTTCATCAATTAAGGTGCACTACAATACAATGATAATGTCCCTTTCATTTAATTTAATTACAGTGTTATAAATATTTTGACAATGTCAAATACTGTTTAGGTCACGGTTCGTTGACCTTTGTTTACCCATATGACCAATGGACTGTTCCAATATAAACCAATGACCCACTTCTAGATTTACTATAGATTCTCTAAGGATAAACATTTTGTCAAGAAGAATGAGTTTGTATTTCCGGAATTTATTATCTTGTTTGGAGGAAAATGTGTGATTAATATGTACGTGTGTAATAAGTATTGACTTTTTGTCATTGTTTGTGTATCGGTGATTTGTCGTTTTCAATTTTATGATCGCTTCCTTGAGAAAATTATGTGACAATCACATTACCAATACCCAGTTGATGAGGTTGAGGATTACAGTAAAAAATGGCATCATCACCTGCAGATAGAGATCTTTATTTGTCAAGACAGACATCTTTGAGAAGATCAAAGCGTAAATCTGGATTTTCAGGTCGTAAGTATTATTTTCACAGTTGAAAAAAAAGAAGGTGTGTAATATTTTTTTTTATGAATGAGAGGTTTGCCGCCTTTGTGTCTTGTCATGTTAACGAATGTTGTGTACTATTATCTTCAAGATCAGCAGATTATATTGGTTACAAATAGAGTTTAATCTGATTAAAAAGTACACAGATTTAAATAGATTGGTTGCACATTCTATCATAATTAACACATGGTTTAATGAAATTGTTGGCATTTTAAAAATGTAAATTAAAAGAGGATATCATCTGTATTTCTTTGTGTATACTGGCAAGGATTTACAAATCCTTGGTACCAGGTATAAACAAATTTGCAAAACTACATTTATCATTGTAAACCCCATTCTCAATCTGAGTCAAACTGTATTTGGACAAGAATTGTACACATTATTGTATAACAAACATTTTCTATTGTCCTAAATATACAAGTACCAAGAAATGATAACCATTCTGATTTCCTACATGTACATGTATGTATAATATCCACCCTGACAAAGGATGATTAAAGGATTTTTTAGACAAAAAAGCAAGTGTTAATATAGAATGGAAGCTGGAATATCAGTTTTGGAGAATTGGATATGAATTTGGTGTGAAGAGGGTTGCTTACAAAGGCCAGTTTCATTTTTATGATCCTTTATGCTACCTTTGTAGGTTTATTTTTCATATTTGGAATTTTTGCTACACAAAAATGTGTTGTAAGGCATGTAAGAAATATAAATAAAATATTGTTGCTGTACATGTACCTCCACCAGAGATGGATTGGCCATTCAGGTATTTGGGCAATGTCCAATGGGTCGCTCAGATTAGCAACATATTAATGAATATTAATGAATATGGGCCGACCAGATTTGCAGATGCCCTGACAGGTTTTAAGACCCATTCCACTTGTTTGGGGATGTGCGAGTTTCAAGGCTAAACTAGCTAGGGACCCCTGCCAGTTTTTGGGTTTCTCCTTGTATAAATTGAAATGAATATTAGGTACATTTCAGGATCAAAGATTTTTTTCCAGTAAGGACAGTTGTATGTATGTAAGTACTATCATATATGGTGGGTCCAGACAGTTTAAAAAAAGATATTATTAGTTTTTTATTGCTAGCACTGCTGTTTGACAGGACGATTAATTTTTATACAATGGACATTATCTGGCATGCCTAATGGAGTCTTGATTTAATTCTTTATTTGTTTAATGGAGTCTTGTGTGTCAGTTCTATTCTATTATACTTATATTATTATTCTATTTTATATATTACACCCTGATCCAGATGACCAAGGACAGTATTATCAGTATATTCCTGTGTAACAATCAAAAACTAAAATATACAATATATGTATTTAAAGGCATATTGTCTACGATTTTTTTGAAAATTTAACTGTCGATAAATGATTTGTTTAAGCTATCATTAAACAGTCATGCTTCAAAATATGATTGGTGTTCTTTATTTGACAAAAAAGACCCAAAACTATCGTTATCGGAATTATTGTCCAGGATGACAACAAATTCAAAGTGAAAGTAACAGCGCCACCTATAAAAACGGAAGTTTGGAATTCTTGGGGGGGTTTAGCTTTGAGGTAAGGAAAATACTGTTAAGATTCAAACACTTCATGATTGTCACGCTCGTTTAATGTTGTTTGAATCTTAACGTTTCGTAGCCTATTTGGCAATAATTCAGTGTTTAATCTTCATTTTATGAAGGTCAGTACGGGAAAACAATAATTTTGGGTATGAAAAAATACAAATGTAGTAGACAATAGACCTTTAAGAATATAGATGTAGCTACAAATGTACAGGAGGTATAAAAATAAAAATGTTAACAATTATACTGTAGGTACTGATAGATCTTTTGAATATTTTGCACTGTTCATGAACATTCTGGATACCAGTCCTCGAAATGAAAATTTGAATTTACTGGTCTGAATCAAATTCTTATTTAATTTAACAAAATGTATATATCTAAATAAAAACTGAAATGTTTACTGGTCCGAACAAAGTTTTTCTGGTTTTGTGTCAGAGGACCGATGCTTATCCTGACGACTGGTATACTGATATAGTTGGTCCATTTAAAAATAATTGTTTTAGGTTATGATACATTACATGTAGTTGATAAATTGTGAATCTATGCAATTATTTAGAAACAATTGTATTGTTTACTATAAGGGAATTGTCACAATGAAGTTCAAGGCAACTGCACCTTTATTTCTGCTGACTTGGAATACAGTATGTAGTGGTTTGAGAACAAACAAACAGTAATTACACATTATTTAAAAATAATTGTTTTAGGTTATGATACATTACATGTAGTTGATAAATTGTGGATCTATGCCATTATTCAGAAACAATTGTATTGTTTACTATAAGGGGATTATCACAATGAAGTTCAAGGCAACTGCACCTTTATTTCTGCTGACTTGGAATACAGTATGTAGTGGTTTGAGAACAAACAAACAGTAATTACACATGTTTATCATCATTATATTGTAAATATTGATGTACAATGTACATGTATCAACACATTTAAACTCATGTACCAGTACATGTATAATATTCAAATAGAGTTTAAATTTGAGGACTTGTTTTTCATTCATTAAAAAAAGACTAACATTTGTATATATATACATTTGTATGTATATTAGTACATGTAATTTAATTCATATTTGAATAGCCAGTAATAGATCTAGAGTGACCCAGACAGTTTAGGTACTGTTAAAGATTAAATACCTAAAATCAATATTTGTAAGTTACACTGTTATTTTCTGAAAAGGAAAAGTTTATTTTTGTGGTTTTCAGAAGAAATAAATTATTATACAGTCAAACTGTCTTATGTGTCCTTTCAAGGAAATGGTCAAATATGGTCTCGTAAGAGAGGTGGTCACTTAATACAGGTTTAATTGATATGAAATGTACTGTGAAGGGAAATAAAAGTTAAGGTCATATAATACAAGTTGTAGCTTAAAGAGATGCTCACATAACGGTAATAGCAGAAGAGAATAAAATTATGCAATTCAGTATTTTGTGTAAAGATTTTTTTTCAAGGTTATGACAACGATTACAGGGTCATATATATATATATTTAATACATGTATTTGAGGAAAGAGGAAAAATCGTATAATTCACCAGGTTGAGATTGTCATGATTTCCGCTATTTAAAAATTTAAGAACAAACTTATGTTTATGATCAGGAATAATGACACTGTGTTCATACAGTTGTACATATAATGTATCTGAATACATTTGTACATTGTACAGATATGATATGTACAGTACATGTGTCTTCTTCAATTAGTGGTTGTTGCCTTATATTTAAATTGAAGTCTGATATTTGTACTGATTTTCACCTTTGATTGTATTTGTGTGATAATGTACCTGTATATCTGTAACATTTAATGTAATTTTGTCACTGTTTAATTGTTTCTTGATTTGAAGGTATATTATGTCATGGCTGGGTTGTCATGAAGGTCACATGCCCAAAAAATATGAAGTAATATTTCACAAATGCCAGAGGGATAAATAGTAGTTTGAACTTCAAATATAACATTTAAAATCATTAAAATATGAAGTACATTTTTTGTATGTAATAATATGTTGTAAAAAAAAAACTTATTATTCACTTTGGCATACATTTGTAAAATCTTGACCCACATTTAACCTTTTAACCTTTATTTTAATTGGTGATTTGAGCCAGTTCATACTATTTTATAGTTTTATAGCAAATTTAAAGATTTTTTCATGATCAGGAGAACAAAGATATCATATGATCAGTTCATAAAGTCGGACAGGTGCAAGAACATTTGCCCATGATTTTTATGTAAAAATACCTTTTCTTTTTTATAGGCAGTCTTAATTTAAATATTAAAAAACTTATTATCTTAACTCATCAGAAGCCCTTTTTTAAAGCCATGTCATCAAATTTAATGATATTAAGCTTATTGATAGAGGAGGGATGTAATATTTATTTAACAATTAAATTGACTTTATGACCCCCTACTTTATACATAGATGAGAGAATCTGTTTTTGATGAGTGATTTTGTAATGGGTTTATAATAGTTGTTGATCCTGGGTAGAAGCAATATTGTTGATGGTATAAATAAATACTTATTTCATCAATAATCATTTACAGTGCTAATCCTAGTGTTTACTCATAGACACACTGTATCTATCATGATTTAATATCAGGATGGGCAGTCTGTACTGCAGTATATTTTTTTTCTTTCTTGTCCACAAGTGCAAGATTTCAACATTATAAAATACAAAAATACACATTGTGTATATATCTAGATCATACAGTCTTTGCCTTCATTTTTGTTCACCTACTTGCCCGAAAGCCAAATTTAGGGGGAAATTTATATTTATTCAAACAAATTCTTTCATAATTTTCACTTATCCGAATCCAGTTTTACTTGTCCCGGGCTTCGGTCAAGTGGGTTATCACGAAGACTGTCGATATAAACTTCTCTTCCAGTCCTTGAAATGAAAATTTGAATTAACTGGACTTAATCAAATTCTTGAATTTATTAATTTTTATATACATGTACATGTATAGTCGAACATGTTTGTGTCGAACACTCTTTATTCGAATACTACGGATGTCTCGAAGTTGCCGGCCGGTCCCGATCTATTTTCCTATTATATTATTCTATATTATTTCAACACTGTTAATTCGAACATTCTTGAGTCGAATACATTGGTTGTGTCGAACACTTTTTATAGCCCCAAAATCGGAATATTATGTAATTTACTCTTTTTTAGTCGAACCTTGAGTCTTCATGTCTTTTCCTTCACTTCCGTAAATCGAATTTCTTGTGTTATGCAAAGTTATGACTTCATTTTCTTTAAATCCGTGTCATTGATGTAAATCCAGTGTCTGTATTACAATTTTTGACAGTACACAGTGTAAACAATAAAAATACACAGATTTGTGTGTTAATTCTGGGACTAGCTTAATTAAACAGCTGATCGATAACAGCCTGTCAAGGGCTTAGTCAAGGTTCATTGATTCGCAAAAAGGTAAAAATAGCCATCATGAATGGGGTATGGAAAAGGGTGAAAATAAAAACGAAATACAAATTCAAATGCACGTTTTCTTGGTCAGAATTTCATTTTACAGTTGAAAATAGATGCGGCTCAAATCTAGAAAAAATATTTGACTGAATTATTACACGACATTTACGATGTTCACTTAGAAATTCGAAAAATGAATGGTTTGTGTTTTAATCACACGAAACGATTTTTTAGAAAAAAAAATTAAATGGAAACATCTTCGATCATCAAAATGTTTGTATTCCTTTAAAAAAAAATTATTTTACCGAAAAATTAATTATCATGCTAATTAGATTAATAGCTTTAGCACATTAATTCTTAATTAGAATAATCATAGGAAAATTGAGCACCACAGCTTGGGAAACTCAATTTTTGACACAATGCTAGCGTGGAGTAATAAAAAAATCAAAAGGTTATTAATTAGTCTAATTAATGAGGTATGGGTGAACACTAATCACAATTATGATAACTAAAATGTTGAAAATAATTTATTCCTTTTTAGCTCACCTGACCCAAAGGGTCATGTGAGCTTTTGTCATCACTTTGCGTCCGTCGTCGTCCGTGTCTGTAAACTTTTCATACTTTCATCTTCTTCTTTGAAACTACTGAACAGATTTGGACCAAACTTGGCAGAAATGTTCATTGGGAGGTCCTCTACCAAATTTGTTATTTTGGTTTAGATCGGAAAACCAACATGGCCGCCAGGGCCAATAATGTGTTCTGATTGGTTGAAACTTTGAAAATCTTCTTGTCAGAAACTACTCAGCCGATGGAATTGTAACATTATAGAAATGGTGACTGGATGGTCCTCTACTAAATTTGTTATTTTTGTGCCGATCGCATATCCAAGATGGCC
>MJUT01056160.1:582548-598310 GCA_002080005.1 Gigantidas platifrons | reverse complement strand
TACGTCATCTTAGCGATTTTTTAAAATCGGATTTTCTCTTTCATATACATTTTTCAGTCGTAATTTGTGATTTCCTTGTGAAAAGTTCATAGATTACTATCGTACTAATGCATGTGTCATTTAAAATACATTATAGAAACAATTTAATCGACAAAAAAGATTCTTATCTGATTCCACGTCCGCCATCTTGGGATGACCGTAATTACAGTTACGGTCATCAGCTTTACCCCAGTGCCGTGTAGTGTAGTGAAACTTTTAAGTCTTTTGTTTGGCCCAAGAAATAAAGAAGAAAAAAGACTGTGAAGAGCTATGGTTCATCAGCTATAATATTTGATGGTACATATACTACATGTACATTGAAATTCGTACAAATGTAGTAAATTAAAAATAAATATAAGGTAGGGCAGGTTGTGAATATATACCTATTAAATTTATGGTTCAGGTAATTATCATCATGCATGATGGTAGTAAATACATGTAGATATGGTTTTATGATACATGTCATGTGTGCTATTGCTCTAATTTTATAACTACCAAATTGAAATTTATAAAAATCATGGTAGAACTCCTCTTGTTTTGCTACTGAGTACAAGTCATTGTTTGAGAGAGAAGTTTTCATGAACAGACTACTACAAAAAAATATATTAAAAATACACACTATTTTACATCTTTCGTATTTAGTCAAAAACCCAAAATAATATTTCTACGGCCATGTTCTACTACAAAGGCTATAAATTATGGGTGATGACAGATGGAATCAAGTTATAATGTATTTGATGAGTTCAGGTACTGTTTAAAGTACAGCTGTTTACTGAATTAAGAAAATGAGAAATATGCATTTTGCAATCTCATTGTGGTGTGAAAAGAAAATATTGATTATTAAAAGCACATATTTTTTTTTTATTTTGAAAACTATACAATAAAGATGACTGAACCTTTAATATAACATGAATTATTTTTGTTAAAACATTAAGAGAAACCTGTTCCAAGTGCAGTTTGTGGTTTTATAGCCATGGGAAAATAGAAACCAAGGATCATCTTTGTAGGTGGTTGTGTTTGTGATGAGGTTAAAATACAAATTTTTTTTCTTAGGTATATAAGTCCACTGTGTAGTGTGTCTTACACATGTTTTCTTACTTAGAGACCTGTATTATAAAGCATCTGCTATAAACCAAAATTTGATCTTTTTCTTGTAGAAAATATACATAATATCGTAGAAGCTTTGGGTTTTGTAGCTTTCTCATGTGTAGAAAACATTTTTTTTTACCTTTGACTTTATTTTCATCTTTCAGTCATATTACTTTACAAAGATGTACATTGTATATTTGGCAGATGAAAGTTTTCAGAAAACAAATAAACCCAAGTAGAAAACATAGGTTTTAAGTACAAAGGTTTTTATCATACTCCATTTTGTTTTAGCGCAGAGGGAAATCACTTGAAAATGAAGTGTTTTTAATGAATTTGTATTTATTTCTGCCGTTGGTCATGAAGCGAGGAACAGTAAAGAGAACTTGTAAGTTATATATTTAATATGTACATTTTGTCTTTTAATTTCAGAATATATGTTTAAATAAATTCTTAAAAGATACAGAAAACATTTTGCTGCTTATTTTATTTTCCTTCTGTGTTTATGCATAATGTATTAAAAAGTTTTTATAATAAAGTAATTTTACAAAAAAATGTACAACACTAAGGAAGTAGATAAAATATATAGAATAACTAGCAAAGTACATGTACATCATCACAATGTCATGTACAGTATAAAATGTATATATGTATATAACAAGCTTACTTTCAGCATGCTGGTGGTTTTGTTGGGGGTACTCTGGTTTTTATCCACCAATTAAACTGACCACCAAGATATAACTGAAATAATGTTGAAAGGGGTATTAAACACCATAACCTTAACCCCTAACCCTACAAGAATCCTGGCCACCAGCCCATGTTTGTTACATCATAAGTTTATCAAGAATTCAAACCCCCTCCCATCTCCCACTCCCGTAAAAAATCCTGGCTATGAGCCTGACATCAAAACAATAATGTGTATGTTCAACTTTACCCTTTTGTTACTCAAATACTGGTGCTGTGAAGGGACATGCTGTTTAGATTAACTTACATATATAATTCTGAATTAAAGAGAGAGGTAATTAGTGACAGGTAAAGAGGAAGGTTAATTGTATATTATGAGTACCAATGTTTTGGGTTCATTATGTTCAATTGTTCTGTCTATCAAACAGAAAGATTGATTGATTGATTGATTGTTGTATAATGTCAAATGATTGGGACAGTTTTCCTGCTATGGTATAATTCAAATCTACTTGAAATTATTTTAAATCCGACTAACATCAAGCAGGTGAAATCTTTAGGCTCCTTCATTAAACAGTCATTAGAACTGAGAACAGGGGGCACTTGATTCCATTTGTTCTATTGTGTATTGATTTTGTTTATATGTAGTACATTGTATGTTTATGTATTGTTGACTATTCAATGTAGCCATTGACCCTAATTAGGGTGGAAATTGTGCTTATTAATAAAGTTTATATAGTTTTATACATTGTACAAACAATATGTCAGCAATCATTATTAGATAGAAAATTTGGGGGAGGTGTGTGTATGGTATTTAATGCCACTTTCAACAATATCTCAGTTATATTGTGGTGGTCAGTTTTATTTGGTGGTGGAGGAAATCTGAGTACCCGGAGAAAACCACAGACCTGCCGCAAGTCACTGACAAACTTTAGAAGAGTGGTATTGGGATATAACCATGGAATTGGTTCTTGGGATAGAAAAGTGGTCTATAATTTGTTATTGGGAGAAAGGTGTGGATAATAAATACATAATGTATAATTGGGCAGTCATGATTTTAACTTTCATATATAGCAACAATGTATTTAAGGTGGTACCATACACTTCAGGTAAAATTTGATCTGCTCCTTTAATTTTCTTATTTTTTTGCCAGTTTGTTTGAATATATCCACCGTAATAAATTTCAAAATTTTAACAAATTCCAACCAACAGACTCAGAGCTGTAAATTCACTAGCCACACAGCAGCTTTTCTCTCTGTGGTTTTGATCACAGAGATGCTTGAAATCTGCATACAAACATCATATGATCAAAATGTAGTATATGGTACCCCTTAAAGGAGTTATTAATAAGAAAGGGACTTGTGTATGTAGCCTGCTGGGTATTAGGTGATTTCCTTCTTAAAGATATTACAGGAATATTCTATTTACTTAGAAACTTGATCAATGTGACAGACAATCACATGTACAATGTGTACATTGTAAACAAACAATCTAGGTTTATTGTTCATCATCTCTCCATGAAAAATGTAAAGTGTCACTTCAAATACCCATAATTATAACATTTATAAACATGAAATATTTAATATGGGTCAAGTAAGGTACATTTTTTTGTATATACTTGATCTTAATACTCTCTTCTTTAATAAAAAGATGTGGGGCATCTTAAGTAGATACAAAAATAATCTTAATACAAAGAGGTGAAATTTAAATTTAATTTGCAGCCTTGTCTCTATCATAAATTTATTCTTTATTCCCAAAGTGTAATGTGATGGTCACATATAGATAATAAATAAAAATAAGCATGTTTTGTACATTACTGTTATTATAAATGTTATCATTTTGTACATTTCTGTACAAAACATGCTTGATATGTTTATTTATTATCTCCGGGTACTCAGGTTTCCTCCACCACCAAATAAAACTGACCACCACAATATAACTGAGATATTGTTGAAAGTGGCATTAAACACCATACACACACCTGCCCCAACTTTTCTATCTAATAATGATTGCTGACATATTGTTTGTACAATGTATAAAACTATATAAATGCACCATAGCAGGATCATTTGACATTATATATTGGCAAAGTGTACTCTATACAACATTATGTGATAAAGTTTGTCAGTGCTTTTCTCCAGGTACTCCTGTTCCCTCCACCAATTAAACTGACCTCCACAATTATAAGTGAAATATTGTTAAAAGTGGCATTAAAACTATAACCCAAACCCAATTATTTATCAAGGTCTTCTTCACACAAAAATAGTCCTGATCATTGGACTTTCATTTTGTGGTTAAAATTTAACCAAATATATCAGATATAGGATGAAAAAAACTTGGTCCAATATATATATTATAGAGCCAATTAAAGAAAGAAATTGTCTTGCTCTCTAGACTTCATGCACGAAAGATGCCAAAAATGTTATTGTGCTGTATGCAAAGAGGAAACTTAAACTGTTTAAAAAAAAACAAATAGTTTAATACACAGAAGCTAGCACTAGCAGGGCAACACCAAATGTTTATCCTGTAATTTCAATTTACAATGTATATACAAAATTTCTAAATAAAAAAAGTAGTTGTTTTAACAGTACTGAAACATAATCTCTCATGAATATGGTATGATGAACTGATCTGAAGTTAATTATAATTGGGTGACCTCTTTAAATAAACATTAGTAGAGTTGACAGTAATTCATTGTAGACATATGCTATTACTAGTATATACATGTATGTATCATTTGTGACATTTTGCATGAAAATTCAGAGTAGAATGAGAATCACTAGGTACACTGTAACACACATCCATGTGTTGGTCGTCCAATTGCAGCTGTTATCTTTGAATCTATTTTAAGAGAAATTTTCTCTGATAATTTGAAGGATTTTTATAAAAATCTGTGGTAATATTTTTCATCATCATGCAAGAACAAGGCAACTTTGTGAGGTAATCTCATGTGACTCATATTTGAAGTTTTGAAAAAGATTAACAAGTTTTGTAGGAAATTTAGGAACAAGGATATACTTATACTTCATAGCCTGTAATACACTTCTATAAATAATTAGATAGCAAGTGAAAAAAGCCGATTAAAAGACTTATTTTACAAAATATTGTTCATCATAGTATTAATACCCTGTAATACATACAAAATGTACATGTACATGTAAATAGATAGCAAGACGAAAAGCCGATTAACTAACTTTCCCTTTTGAGGATATTAACCTTGTGTGAATTAAGGAATGCGATGCAAGGATGGTACAAAAATGATTTAAAATGGAATTGTGATTGACAAGTTACCATATTGGTTGGGAATGAATGACAATTGTGAAATTGATCTGTCTATCTATCCATATTTAGAGAGATATATACATCGATAACTGAAGTCTGAACAAAGATTTAAGTTGAAACAAAGGGGAGTGTTCAAATACAGTAGTAATGTAGACTGCATTTGATGAAGGTTACGGATATTTCTGATCAATTGTGTAAACAAACTGGACTTGAAAAAAACAGAGGATTTTGTGTAATCACAATAAACATTATCTTTTTATATATAGCTCCACGTTTTTAGAAAAGGCTTAAAGGTGTTTTCACTCTATTGGATAATTGCCTAGATTGTTTAAAGATGAAATACTAAGGGCAGTAATTGTCAAATAGGCTAGAAGTGTAGATGTAATACTGTTATATATATGTGGACATGAAAGAGATTTAAAGATTTTACGTTATTACCTATGGAAATCTATGGTAAACAAGGCGTAGATAATTGACCGATGGCTATCTGATTGAATTTAAGCTATTTAGTCAGACTGGACACAATAGTGTCTGTTCAACCATGGACATGGATCATCTATGATAGGTATTGACTTAAATTCTGGAATATATAGAAATTGTTGCTATGGATATTTGTTTCTCTTAGAGTTAATCAAGTTGGAAGGATATATAGGATTGGGAATTGATTCACAGTTTTTTTGGATTTATATTGTAAATTGGAAAAATATAGCAAAATTTTATGTAGATATAAAAAAAAAGTAGCTCATACAAGGATGAGAGTAAATTTGTGATCTTTAGTTGAATACTGACTTGTTTTCTAAGTCTACTAGTATCACAGACTTCTGTGAATTTACAGTTACATTGTATTCACATGACTTTGCAATACATTAAATGTTGACTTAAGTGAAACAATTCATTCAGAAAATTAAATGCATTAAATTTAGATGGATTAATGGTAATTTAACTCTGGAATTAGTCGTGCCTTTGTGTGTGTGTTTTTTTTTTATTCAAGGTTGATTTGTGTCAAAGTTGTTGTTTACTACACGATCAATAAAGTGGCTAGCTATTTTGCTATAAATACTATAGTGTAGGCAGTAAGAATAAAATCAAAAGTCTATACAGATGTAGGAATATATTGACCAATACACATTATACAATACTAGTGTTGATTGCCTCATCGTAGTCTTGTTTTCTTATGGATTCAAGTGACGTCTTCCTTATTTTATTGATCGGGAGAGAAATTTCCTTACTTGTAACAATTGTGTGTTATACACACTTGAAATGGTAATTGTGTGAAATTTGTCGACTAACAATACAAATAAATTGACTGAGAAAGTTTATTATGGATTTTAGTTTAATACAAAAGTAGGATATTATATGGTTACAATGTCTGAAATGGAAAGTTTCCCTTTGACTCCAGTCTTATAGGCAGGATTTTGTTGTTGTTTTGAAACTGAGACAGATTGTTTTCTACGCAATGAGAACACGTCAACGAGTGTCGCTTTTTGCTTGTTATTTGCCTGCTGATGATTTTGTACCAGTTGGTCCAAGGATATGGGGTAGGATATTTTTACATACATTTTGTGTCTCATTATATAATTAGAATACTAAAGAAAACAAATGTTTTTTTCTTGCCATAAGTCATATTTTTTTTAACTCCATTAAGTCATTCTTGAGGAAGAACTCAGCATGCTAAGATAACAAATTATGAAATATGAAAATCGTAATTGTGATGTATAACCTCTTAGATCAATTTTAATTTACAAAAAACATGTTTCTATTATTTATAAATAATAAAATGTTTCCTGATTCTTTTGTTCAGAAGACATCTTTGAATTGTAGACATGTTTCTCTGACAATTTGTATTAAATGGTGGTTGAACTTTAAAAAAAAGGTGAGGATGTACATTGCAGCTAGATTACTAAAGTCTAATGTAATGTCATAATTGCATTTTTTAGTCTTGAGTTTGAAATATGTCTTTCTTAGTGCTGTTACCACTTATTTTGAGGAAACAGTTGTGCAGGTGATCCTATAGCTATTGTAATTGGATTTACAAATACATGTGCAATCTGTGCCTACTGCTACTAAAATTGTCATTTCAATTAATTCCCACCTCACCCTGTATCAAGCTTAAGGTGTACTTGATATAAATATAAAATTATGCTATACAATTTGTCGATTCAGTGGTTTTCTCTGGGTACTTTGAATTCTGCATGTTTCCCCTACCAATCAAACTGACCGTTCTGATATAACAGAAATATTGTTTAATGTACATGTGACGTTATATTCCGAAAAGAAAAAGAAAAAAGTTGAACTGCCTATGCATGAATAAACTGCAATTTAAATTATTGCATGAAGATATAATAGTTATTTGGTGTTATGTTGTAATGTTGTGTATAGTTCAGAAAGTATATAAACTGGATATGTTACACCTTATGCCTGTAGGCTTTAACAATAAACTGTTATAAAGTGTTCTTTAAAATAAACATTAATTATTTATAAATTGAAGTATAGTACTGTATTGTTACATGTGGCTAAACATAGATTTTATTGTTTGCAAAATTAACCCCTTTCTTTATATATTACCACATATAGCTATAGCAATTTTATAGATTGACCAGTTATCTCCCTTTAACATTTTTATCACTAGGGGATATTATTGTTGTGAAAGTATTTATCTCAATCACACATTTAGATCAAGATATGATTTAAATTAGCCAATTAGGGTGGGAAATTTTGATAAAGTATTGAAAATTGGCTAGTCATTCATTCTGCCCCCACCTGACCAACATTTATTTTGATGGACAACTTAGATTAAGATTATTTCAATATTTGTTATCAGACATTTGAATCAATTTGATTTGTAGAAACAACAATAATAAATTTAATGTATATTGAACCAGTATTTAGTTAAAAACTCATGAATTTTTAGTAAAGTTTTTCAAAATGAATACAAGTTTAAAGTTCCTTTGTATAGCAAAGAATTTTTGTCAGTGAATTACGGTGGGTGGGTGGTATCCTCCAGGTACTGTTTTCTTGTTTTCCTCCCTCAATAAAACTGACTGCCATGATATAGTTGAAAACTGTTGAAAGTTGTGTTCAATACCAACAAACCACACATAGCCCTATTGCTATATGTCTTGTTTGTGTCCCGTACAAAAGTATTCAGCTGCTATTAGTTTCACAATTTATGAAGAATTTGAACTCCCTTAAAATACAAATGCATCTGCATACATATTTATATTAGACAAAGATCTCCTAGTTTGAGGGGGGGGGGGTGGAGACACGAAATCTAAGCATGAGGTCTGAGGACTGCCTAGATGACCCCAATTAAGTATAAGTACAGGATAGAGTGCATTGCATATTGTAATGGGGTTTGGGGGGAGGGGGTGTACACTCCCCCTCTAAATCAGTTTATGTGTGAAACATGTAATGTACTTAATACTAAAATATGCTTCTGTATGTTGGTCTTTACCACTGCTAGTTGAGTACATAATGTACATTATTAAAAGTTTTTTATTTGACTGTTACTTGCCATTTTGATTTTTTAAGAGACGAAAGCAAGATACTCTATTTTCATACAATGTAGTTTTTCTGTCTAATGGTTTTATTTGCATATAATATTTATATGTTTCTATCTAAGGTTGAATAGCATATGCATGTCTTCCTGCTTTTGGAACATTTAACCCTTACATTTGGAATTTAATCATTATTTATTTTGTAATTAGGTGCATGATATAATTAGAATATTATTAAATTTCTGTTGTAAATTATAAGATTACAAAACAAATATATGCAAATTCACAATATGTATTACAATAACAACAAAAATTTAAGGTAATTACAATTATATTTTATTTCAATCTAAACATTGAGCCTGCATAAATTGTTCTCATTATTGAAGCTAACATGGTAATTCTGCATCCCCTAAAAGTAATTGTTGTTTTTTTGTGTAAAACAGCTGTTTACATACAATTTAAGGGTATTAATGTTGTGTACCAGATGTTAGTCAGAAGATGTTATCACCAGGACATTAATACTGGAGGGAAGATGGGAGATCTTCTGATATTGTGATAACTTTTAAAACCTTATCACCAACAATGATATATATACTGGGGGAACAAGTCAAAGTATTAAAATGTCTAAGCCTATCATGTATGTACAGTCAAAGTGAAACCTGCCCATGTGGCCACCTCTATTAAGCAGTCACCTGTATTAAAAGACCACTTTTTCTTTGACCCAAAATGACCTCTTAATACAGATTTGACTGTATTTAATATTAATGCAGACTTACTTACATATTTTTGCTCAGTCAATAGAGGAACTCTGACTGAACTGCCACGATATGATTGAAATATTGTTGAAAGTGGCATTAAACACTATCAACCTAAACTAAGATACAAGATAAACCTGACTGAATCTTGGTTAATATCCTGTACAAAATAACCTTTGAAATATTTTGTGCATAAAAAGGGGGGGGGGGGTGGTAAATTTTCAGATCTCATCTCAAAGCCTGTTATACATGGATACTTGTAGCAATTTAATTTGATGAGTCCATAAGACATTAATGAAAAGTTCGCTGAGTCCACCATAGTAAGAATCTAAAATTTGAAAACTTTGGCGAGTCCCAACTGAAAACAGGACTCGTCTAGGCGAAGTGTAAGGATCTAGGGCAATATTGGTTAATTGCATTGTTGAAATAGGCTTGGAGGGTATCTTTAGTATTTACTGTTATGTTGGAACTTTATTTTATGTCTTTTCCTGATTGTTATATGTAATATGCCTCTCTTGGGGCACTAATTTAGTCAATATTATTCTATTCTGTAAATGCTTATGTTTCTGTGATGGAGAATTGAAAATGCCTGTCTTATTCTGCTTACTTCAACAAGGACATTCGAACTTATGTAAAAAATGTATTCCTGGTTTAACTGACAAAAACACATTAAATATTATTTAAAGTGATATCTACTTTGTAAATCTTATCCAAAATTTACTGGAAATCCATAATAAAAACATTGTCTATAATTATCCAATGGCAATACACCATGAAGGTTCATTCAGATCTGCAGGATTAATTTATTGGTGTATATGTCATTTTTTTAAAGGAAATATTTTTTCTTGTGATAAAGATTTCATTAGTAATGACAGTATTATAAGATACATGTACCGGTAGTCCTAGACATCAGTTCGTGTGTTGTCACAGACTTGAAATATATGTACAAATAATTGTTTTTTTTTCTCCTACTGGATATGCTTTATTACTTATATATGTTTTATTTGTTTGTTTACAAACGAAAGACATGTACCGGTACACACTGTAAATGTCAGTGATCCACCATCTTGCATTGGCTGCTGTTTGTTTTTGATGGGATCATATTTGTAGTCTTTTTCACTTTGAAATTTTCCCCGCAGCATGTTGAAACAGCATGCATTTCTTTCTTACAATGGAGATTGTTGTGTAGTAAACAAGAGTGGACAATAATTAGACATGAAACCTCTGAAATCCTCAGGTAATTAGAAAATTAGTACATCATATTAATTAGTACCAGTGAGTGAGTGTGGTCTGACACATATCTTATTATATATGTCTGTCATAATTTAACGTGTCAATCACGATCAATCTATTATAATATTTGTAAACATTTTTAGGAGTCAATGACTTGGAATAATGTGGGAAAATTATTGTAATATTGTAACGATTATTACACATATTACACACGTTTAATGTTTGAATATTATGTGAGAAATTTGACTGGATTTGATACTGTGTCGTTTGGGATTTTAATTTTTTTTTATGTTGCTATAATATATATTTTCAACATTTGGTTTTGAAAACTATGTCATACTTATATAATTAACTCCAGACAAATTACTTTTTCTATATCTACATGTAGATAGTTGCCCTATAGGCCTGCTATAAAATTACACTTACTGGTATGTACATGTTGTACTAAATACAAACTATACCTAATACAAATCCAGGATATTTGAAAGAGAGAATTTTGTTCATGGTCATTTTCAATTGCGAGGTATACCCACTTTAAGGAACCCTTGATTCAGTTTAGTTCTTGATCATGTTAGTAGAGCTCCATGATAATATCAATTTAAGCTAATGTTTTGTTGTGTGTGTGTGTGTGTGTTTTTGTTTTTTTGGGGGGGGGAGATATAGAGTCAGACCTTGAATAAAACCAGTATTTATTTTAGGGAAGACCCCTGCATTTATACTGGATCTTGATCTTTTCGGTAATATGCATTAAAAGTACCCTATATGAAAGGCTTGTATTTTGTTGAGAATGTTTACTCTGTGTATTAAATCTTCCATTAGCATTAGCTACTTGGTATGGACATACTATGTACATTATACAGTAAGGAATATGATCTGTTTGCAAATGAGTAATGTGAAAGAAATATGATAATGACTTCATCTTTACAAGATTATTGATTGATCCCACTGCCCATAATATGAATTTCTAGAGGTCAATTCTAGTGGTCACATCTGGAAATAGAAGAAACATAATGGCAGTGATGAAGTGAAGGATTAATGCCTTATTATCCTCAACATCTAATTATGAGGACAATAGCTTAGAACAGAAATGGTCTTTTATTGATTGCACTTGAAAGTGTGTTTTGAATGGGCCCCTATTATTCCAATGAATGATTTTAGAATAGAAATTCATATCTTTTTACATGATGTATGGCTCTTGCTGGCAATTAAT
Source organism: Gigantidas platifrons (assembly GCA_002080005.1). Taxonomy (NCBI): domain Eukaryota; kingdom Metazoa; phylum Mollusca; class Bivalvia; order Mytilida; family Modiolidae; genus Gigantidas; species Gigantidas platifrons. The sequence goes on along the minus strand of MJUT01056160.1, from coordinate 586,527 downwards.
TACTTCTAAATCTTACAATGATTTTAACTGTCAAGTACATGTATATGACTTCTATCATACAAGTATGAAGAATTTAATCAAAAGTCTGATTAATTTATTATAAATTTATTGCTGTAGTGTATATTGCCATGTTGTTTTCTTATGTACTGGTACTAGTATTTGAAAATGTCTTAGAAGTTTAGTAGATATTAAATTAAATTTTATTCTGTGAATGGAAAACCATAGGTATTATTTATTTATTTTCGTAATAAAAACCCTGCATTGTATATATATTCACTGTGTTGCACCTTCCATTATGCTATTATTTTAGAGTATAAATATAAATATAGCTAAAATTTTGAGACATTATCCCTTAAAATTATCAAATCTAGGTAGTAAACCCTGTCAGTAATTAAAGTGTAAAACTGTATTTACTTCTAATCAGTAGATCCAGAGTAAATTCATATTTATGTAGAAAATATAAAGATAAATGTTTTCATGGTAGACCTATATTGTAGGCAAGGCTTATCATGACTGCCACAAATAATTATTTTTAGTACTATGACTCCCAGTATCTCTACAATGTACTGGTAGGTCTTCTACAACAGATGTTTCCTGCAATGAATAAAAACATATTTAACATATGATATTGCATATTTTAATAGTAAAATAATTTTTTGCTATTTTATTTTTACAGAAAAACAAATTCAGATTTAATTTTTTCAGTGAAGAAATAATTTTGAATAAATAAGATCACAGGTTAAGGACCACATAAGCTATTGTCTTTGCTTTGCATTTATCACTGGACCAAATTATAATGTATATGGGTAAATGGAACCAAACTTGGCAGGAATTTTTCTTGGATTTTCTTTTACAAAGCCGAAATAGCCACTAACTGCTGAATGTAGTTCTCAATCCTTTGACTTTGAGCGTACCTAATGAAGTTTATTCCAGCAATGTTCCATACACACTAAATTGGATATATACCTTTTTATATTATTCTATTATTGTCTTCTCCTGAGGGAACAGTTTTCCTCACTAGACAACACTATAGGAAAACTGTTCCTGAGGGAGAAGACAATAATATTTATAGTACATAACATCTCATTCTGGACATAAAAGACAAAACTGAGATGAATTTGTTCACGTTTTCATTGCCAAACCTTGCCTTATTGACAGCAAGCAATAAGCAGACTACAGTGCCGTTTATTTTAAGAAGACATTAAAGGTGTAATATGAATCCGCAAATCGAAGAAGAACAGACACACAATGTCCAAAAGGACAAAGAATAATCTACAAAACATACACATAAAACTAAAGATTGAGTAACACGAACACCACTAAAAACCGGGGGTGAACTCTGGTGCTCCAGAAGAGTAATCAGTTCCTGCTTCACTAGTGGCACCAGTCATGTTAATCTAGGGATGTATATCTTGCCACAAATATTTAAAAATATATTGCTGGAAAATCTATAAATGAAAAACTCATTTTCCATTAATTTACAAAAAACTGTTCACAACTTTTTACTTCTTCTTCAGATATAAGAAATCAGCTGAATGAACAATTAAGATGTCTAGAAAATCGTCTCGATATTCAGGTGGCCATGGTTCAAGAAATACAGGAATTTTTCAGACGAAAAGCAGAGGTAGAAATAGAATATTCAAAAAATTTGGAAAGATTGGTCAAAAGTACAAAGTTACGTCATCGTCAAGAAAAACAAAAGTAAGAAATTAACATTTAATATGTGGTTACTTAAAAAAAAAAATAACGTCAAGTTTCCTTTTTATTCAGGAAGGAAATAACATGCATGTTGTTTTCATAACATCTTTTGAAAGATTAGTATAATGACTTTTAACACTAGCTACTCAAGGGGTGGATGGATTCTGAAGAACTCTAAAAAGAGTACACACAATAAAGGTCCCTCTCCTCCTGCAATAGCATTAAAACATTTGATTTCTCTACCCTCTTCACACCTATTCCTCACTCTAAGCTGAAAGACAGATTAAGGGAATTGATCCAACTGTGTTTCATAACAAAGAATGGCCGACATAGATGCAAATACCTTGTGCTAGGAAGGGACAAATCTTATTTTATAAAAAAAAAAAAAACTCTTGATTCTACAAAAAAGTTCTCTGAAACTGATATCATCAAAATGCTCGAGTTTTTGTTTGATAACATATTTGTTATGTTTGGTAGACATGTTTTTTAACAGACAGTCGGCATACCTATGGGTACAAACTGTGCTCCTCTTCTCGCCGACCTGTTCCTTTATTGAATTGTTTTGCAAGAACATATTTCTCAGAGCAATACGGAAGCCTGAAATATGAGATGCGATGAGAAGTCAATTTCGAGCAATACATACGGTGTCAATGATAGTATACTATTTATCAAGGATTTGGTAACTTGACATCATATTAGAAAACAGTGATATTAATTATGTTAATATCACATTAGTTGCTTGACAATTGATATTATCGCGTTTAAAGATCAAAGGGAAAATGTACAAGTCATCAATAAATGAACAAAATCACTTACACATTTTAGAGTTCTGATACAATACATAAGACCTGATACATGCAGGTTATCATTACACCATCATGTCTTAGCTAGAGTTGTGCGGTTTGGGATTTTTTCTCATGTATCACACAGCCACAAGTTTCCAATAATTTATCAGTCGTCATGATGAGCACCGGTCCTCTGGCCCAAGACCAGTAAAACTTTATTTGGACCAGTAAATTTTTCAGTTTTTATTTAGAACTATATAAATATAAATTCAAGAATTTGATTCGGACCAGTGAATTCAAATTTTCATTTTGAAGACTGTATCAAGGTCTTAAATTAACGGACGCTAAGACGCATTTTGCATGTACTTTTCCGATTTTGTCTCTAAAAATTATGTAGTGGAAGCAAAATATTGCATGTATGTTATTTTCAGTAGATTGAATGAAGCAGAAAGATAAAAAAAACATGTTCCCTTTCATTTATTACCAAACGATACTGATACCATATATCAATCGTGACCGAAACCCAGTTTTTATTAACAATTGCAGCAGTGCTCTGTAATTGGAGGAAAATAGTTTAACATGCACAAGAACCTTGACGAATATGACAACATCCGGTGAATGGGTGTCGCGACCCGAAATGGATATGGTCATGATGGCCAAACATGTAGGCTGTAACATATGTGTATTTCAATCTGTTCTATCAACATCTTTCTTTTGTAAATTTACTTAAGCAAACTTTGATTAGAGTTTATCATTATTATATTTTTGAAATGTTCACAGAAAAAAAATTGCTTCATAGATTTACAAAATTCACACAATTTGCTTGTAATAATTTTGGTAACAAGCAATAATTTGCTTGTGGACATAAAAGTTAATTTCTGTGCCTGCTGTATATTAGCATTTAATGTAAAACCATGTACATATCTGCCATCAACCATGCCAAGTTTCAATGCTGTTTGATGTGGGGAAAGTGTTAAACTGTAGAGTAAAGTTATTGTAAAATTAAATATTTCAAATATAATTAGATATGAATTTTTGAAAGTCACAGTAAATTTTGATTGTTTCATTATTTTTTTCAGACGTGAACATTGGTCTTTATTTTCCACTTTTACCTGCTGGCAACAGCTACTGGATATAACAAAGAAGGAAAGCAAAGATCATGGCTTATTAGGAGACATTTGTAGCAATCAATTGGCTCCACGACTCTGCAATATCATCGATAATTCCAGAAGAATATTTAATAGAGTAAGTTCCAAAGGGGTTTCTTTCTTGTTATTTCATGTTGCAAAATTTGACTTAACCTGTTGTCATCTTATTTGTTGACATTTGTACCATTTCTCATGTTTTCCTTTTACCTAAGCTACTCTGAAATAATATGATTGTTCATATTGAACTAGGTGGCTATTTGTCCCAAGGGTATCATCGTCTCAGTAGTCGGATGTGTTGACACTGACAAACAAGGTTGATTAGATTCAATTATTTTGAAATTTACAATT
>MJUT01056160.1:569391-581090 GCA_002080005.1 Gigantidas platifrons | reverse complement strand
CCAGTTGCGGTAAATGTAAAATAAGGATTTTAAGTTCGTTTCTTTAAAATTATTTGTAAAAATATGCAACCGGATGTATAGACTGGTTTTCTAATGTACTACAGTTCCCTGCATTAAACGGTGTTGCAGTAGGAAACCAGATATTGGAAAACGTACTTTTGGCTTTTAAAATGTCAGGCAACTGCCATGCAGATCAAGTGGTTAGATAACACTGAATATAAAAAGATGGTTGGATATATGGGAAGTAGTGAGAGCAAAGCAAAAGGCTCATTTGGTCAAAAGGAATTTGATATTTCGAATATGGGTGAAACTTCCCTTAGAAGAGCCCAGAGGAGCACTAAACATTATGATTTTTCTAAAAATAAATCGTCTGCCAATTTTGTAATATAGCTCGCTTATGAGATGTGTATTTCCATATTTAAAAAATGACACATACAAATACAGCATGTTGTAGTTTTTGCCACAAAATGGCTTAAATTAAATGGCTTGAAAAGCCAGAATATAAGTAATATCGGATATATAGGAGGAAGAGTGCACTTAAAAGTCACATTTAGTCAACAAAACACTCTGAACATATAAAAAGGCAATTTGAAATTGTCGGAGTGGGTTAATAATCAAGTGGAACCAGCCAGTGTCCAGCCTACAAAAAAAAATTATTGGAAGAGTCTGGCAACAACAGATTTCATAAAAGTGGAGATACATTGTATAATTTTGACATTAAAAATGGTAAAAAGCCACTGTTCTTTCATAAGTTGTACAGACATTGTACAGGTTTTTCAGAGTACAAAATGTATGTTCCCAGACAATATGATAGTAAACAAATGGCCCTTGGAGAACCGAAGCATGTTCTTTGGCAGTCTTTGGAATCCGTCCATATTTGATAGAATCAATCAAAAGAAAGATAAAAAAGAAGATACATGTATATGTTCTCTTATTTGATGAATCTCTAATTCAACAACCTACAAAAAAAGAGCTGGACATTCAAGCTACATGTATGCTAGAATTAAGTTATAAATTTAAATAAAAAACTGAAAGGGTTGTAATTGTCTCATCGTCCAATGGGCCACTTCCATTTTGATGGTAGTTCAGGTCACTTTGGCATAAATGGCTACCAAGTGTGCTGTTTATGATGGATAATTTCTTATACAATGTATACTCTTCAGCTCAGGGTTAGAAATTAACTTTTGTAGAAGATATCAATCACTAGTCCTTAGAAATCCCAACTAGTCCTGGAGATGCGGCGAGCACCCTTCAGGATGCGAATTGGCTATGGGGGTATGGGGGTATGCCCCCCCCCAGAAAAATGTTGAAAATCTAGATGCAAAATCCTGCAATCTGAGAGTTTTTTTGGAGTGAAAATGTCTTTCTCAAAAAGAGTTTTGAGAGTGTTTTTTTTCTTCAAATAATAATGAAATTTGATATGATTGCCAATGAGATAGCTACCAAAGAACACAGGACAATGATTTCACAGTTTAGCCCTTCAATGATTAGCAAAACCCATAATACCATGAAGCAAAATACTGTAAATGTCATACCCTTTCAAAACACTTAAATTGTAGTTTTTATTTTAAGTCAAAAATTTATTATTTAAACAGTTTGGATCAACAAACACATTTATCAATACATCAATTTTACATAGTTTTAATTGTTACCTACATGAAAATCTGGATTTTATCATCATTTTCAGTACTTTATTACAAAAAAATATATATTTAAAACGATATATTTTAGAAATATTATCATTGTTCTTCTTTTCCCAATCGCCGCGATTTGCAGATCGACACAAAGAGAAGAAACCATAATCTACGCTTTAAGATATTAAGTGTTATTTATTTGAAAATCTGGATTAAATAATCATTTTCTGTACTTTATTACAATTTTTTTTTAATTAAAAATATTGTCATTGTTCTTCTTTTCCCAATCACGGCGATTTGCAGATGGACATGAAGAGAAGATGCCATAAAATTTTTATAAATGAAATTATATTTTGTCAATGTCAAATTTGTGCTTGAATTTTGGAAAACAGTTTAACTATTTCAAACGTTTGTGTGATCCGTCTTCCAAGTGCTTTAAACAACGTAGTTTTATAAGTAATTTTCAAGTGCATGTTTGACACAGTTGTAAATGGCGTATCATAAAGGAAAGAAACGAACAGGGACAATAACGGCTTTCCAACTCTTCGTGATACATACCGGTCTCTATTTTTTTTACTAGCCCAAGCGGACAAGTACCTAGGAGATATGTGTTGTCCGTGGGGAAAATTACTAGTCTCGGACTAGCGGACAATCGTTAATTTCAAACCCTGCTCTTATACAAAGGTTAGAAAATGATAAATAATGTGATTACTCAAGATTTCACTTATACTCATTGACGGTTTGCTTAAAGTTGGTCCTGGAAAAACTAAAAAAAATCCTGGAAAAGTCATGGAATTTTCTCACAAAAAAGGTGTATGAACCCTGGTTATAACTTTTCCATTTCTATTGTATCTCGTGAAATATACACTATAACTTGTCCATTTCTATTGTATCTGGTGAAATATACACTGTAACTTGTCCTTTTCTATTGTATCTGGTGAAATATACACTGCAACTTGTCCATTTCTATTGTATCTGGTGAAATATACACTGTAATTTGTCCATTTCTATTGTATCTCGTGAAATATACCGGTACACTGTAACTTGTCCATTTCTATTGTATCTTGTGAAATATACCGGTACACTGTAACTTGTCCATTTCTATTGTATCTCATGAAATATACACTGTAACTTGTCCATTTCTATTGTATCTCATGAAATATATGCTGTAACTTGTCCATTTCTATTGTATTCGTGAAATATACACTGTAACTTGTCCATTTCTATTGTATCTCGTGAAAGATACACTATAACTTGTCCATTTCTATTGTATCTCGTGAAATATATACTGTAACTTGTCCATTTCTATTGTATCTGGTGAAATATACACTGTAACTTGTCCATTTCTATTGTATCTGGTGAAATATACACTGTAACTTGTCCATTTCTATTGTATCTGGTGAAATATACACTGTAATTTGTCCATTTCCATTGTATCTGGTGAAATATACACTATAACTTGTCCATTTCTATTGTATCTCGTGAAATATACACTGTAGCTTGTCCATTTCTATTCACTATTGTATCTTGTGAAATATACACTGTAACTTGTCCATTTCTATTGTATCTGGTGAAATATACACTGTAACTTGTCCATTTCTATTGTATCTCATGAAATATACACTATAACTTGTCCATTTCTATTGTATCTCGTGAAATATATACTATAACTTGTCCATTTCTATTGTATCTCGTGAAATATACACTGTAACTTGTCCATTTCTATTCACTATTGTATCTTGTGAAATATACACTGTAGCTTGTCCATTTCTATTGTATCTCGTGAAATATACACTGTAGCTTTGGATTGTTACCTTGACACTTGACACAGGTGTTAATAACTGGCTATATATGTAAACAGTATATACATTTTTTGTTGTACCTTCCAGAGAAGATATCTTTAATTTATTACTGGAAATGTCGATTATTCATGCAATAACAAGAATGAATACACATTTCAGGACTGAATAAAGGTCAAGAAACTAGATCCATTACATGGTAGTCACTCCTTTAAGAAATTTGTAAAGCTTGTGAGCTTTCAGTATCGTCTGTTGTAATTTCTTTTTCATATTTATTAGTCCCCCTCTTGAAAGGTCAACCCTTCAGTAGCCTCCCTCTTATAAGGACAACCCTTCAACAGCCCCATCCCATCTTATAAAGGCCAACCCTTTTGTAACGAAAAAGTGGTCTTGTAAGAGAGGTGGCCTCTCTTTAGGGGGACATTTTACTACCTGTAGTATGTTTTACAACCTCAGTGTATCTGAAATAAAGACCTTTAGTAAGAAGGACCCTACAAGAGGATGACATACTGTGTTACTCCATGTGAGTGATATAAGTTCATGTAAGCCATTAATAAATGTTCACTATCCAACTGAGGTCTTGAGATAGCTCAGTTTATCCAGGTTACGGTTGATATTCTTATCACAATTTTTTTTGTCTGACCACCTACATATATGCTCTTTTGTCATACACAAGTCACACCCTTGAATAAGACATCCCTTGTTTTCTTCTGAATAAAATAATGTCCTATTTAAAGAAAAATATGATAGTTCTAACAATAATTTGAAAGATGGAGGTTTCAGCCGTTTTAATGCAACTTTTTCTCAAACAGGTTTTAAACTTGATTCTTTAACATACCATTAGGAATTAGGTAGATGTGTGTTCATGTATAACTATAAGGTCACAAGTTACAGCAGGGGAAAGTCTGAATAAGATATATTTTGGAGACCAGGGTCACACCATTGGTGTTAAAAAATTCCATTGTCAGTCTTGGTGACTTAATATTGAATTAATTTATAATAGATTATTGTGGGAATGAATTTTTACCCACAAATCCACTTCATAGTTTACTGATAATACATATCTAAAATGTAATATTAAATAGACTTCTTCATTCAAAATGAAATATTTAATCTGAGGAAGGGATAAAAAATATATTATTTGTTGATATTTAATGGCAAGATTTAATCATACTGTCATTTAAATCCCACTGAAAAATAAAAGTTATATGAATGAAAATGAGACAATAAATGATTGATATCAATTTTAACAGAGACAGAAAAAATATCAAATATGGCAAAAAAAAAATTGGTATGATTTTGTAGGTTTCCACCTACGTCATGTAATTGTATGAATATTTTGAAAGATCGTTTGAAGATCCTTTGATATATATACACCTATATATTGTTGTACTAGATACCTTTTGAGTTTTGTAATATATCTTTTGTGTACATGTACTATACTGTATACACAGTTGTTCGCTATCACTCAATTTCATATAGATGTATTGATTTGTCTACTATTTAGAATAACTAGGTGGGAAAATATTGTATAATATTTACACATAGAAAATCAATTAAATATGTGTATATTTCAGTAAGGATAGGTTGGTTGTATATATCAGGTGTATTATTAGGTCAGGAAGCAATTTATAGGACATTAAATTAATTTCTGGTTGTATTTCAAACAAATAATATTTTTTTATGCCTTCCTCAGATTAAATATTTAATTTTGAATGAAGAAGTCTATTTAATATTACATTTAGATCTTAAAAGGTAGCCATGTGTAGATTTAATAGGTCACAAATTACAGCAAGGGAATGTCTGAATATGACATATAGCCTCTAAAGAAATACCCCAGTACCCACATCTGTAGAAATGAGCAATAGAACTTCCTTCTTGCACTACATTTCTACCTGTGATGTTTGTCATCCTGTAATTAGGCCCGGGTGGCTGAATGAGCTAGGTCGTTGGATCTAACAACTCTTACAAGCCTATCACCAATACGGCGTGGGTTCCCGCCTGGCTTTGTAAATTACAAAAAAGAGTGCACTCGACTCGCAGCTGCAAGTGATAAAGTTTACCAGTTGCTTGCCCATGGTCGATGGTTCTCTCTGGGTACTCCGGCTTCCTCCACCACTAGCTGAAATATTGTTGAAAGTGGCGTTAAAACACCAAAAGTCAAATCAATCAAATCATCCTGTAATTAGTCTGTGATATGTGCCATTCTTTTTCTTGCTTCCTCAACAAACTCTTTCTCATAATAATATATATTCATTGTTGTCACAGAATTAATTGTTTTGTGACTACCAGTGATTTTTGCTGGACTTTGTACCATTTGTTTACTCTGACACTTGTGGAGCATGTCAGATTGATAAACACATGTCAAAGCATATTATTGTCAACATTATTGATAAACACATGTCAGAGCATATTATTGTCAACATTACTAGGATCACACACATGATGTTCACTGATATTATTGCTCCCTTTCCTTTAATTTCTTTGGATGAGACTTTAACCCTAAACAGTCGTCACGATGAGCACAGGTCCTCTGGCCCAAGATCAGTAAAACTTTGTTCGGACCAGTAATTTTGTCAGTTTTCATTTAGAACTATATGAAAATTTGATTCTGACCAGTAGAATCAAATTTTCATTTTGAGAACTGCCTAAATTAAATACATGTATTGTGTTATGCAATACCCTCATCATCCAGAACCATTAATTCAATCTATAAATTAGCATTAATTCCCTTAGTTACAATAAAGTGGTGAACTTGATTCAGCCCTTTTGACAGAACCTACTGTTTGTATTGCTTGTATCACTGGTACAGCAGACTACATTGTTGATTGTTCCCTATACAATTTGCCAATAAATAATGTTCTAGTACTGAATTATTTCTAACAAATAAAAAAAATAATAAATAAATGTTTAGGGAGATCCCAAAACTATAAAATTATATAAACATTAGTAACCATGCAATAATTAAAATTTATTGATTTGTTTATGATGGTTTAAAAGATATTTGCTGCTGAAACAAATTTACAGAAAGGTCATACTGAAGCATTCTGGGATTAAGTTCATAATCGTACATGGTTTTATTGTAAGAGTACATGTAATAATGTCATACAATATTAGGATACCCCATGAAACACTATTGTCTTGATGATTGTATTGAAAGGAAACAAAGTTTAGATACTAGATTTTATCCTGTAACCATTACATTTGTGTACAATAAAGGTATATGAATAAATTTGCATACAAATAACAATCTCCTGGTACCTGATTGATGTAGAGCAAATGGTAAGAAATGGTAACAGTCTAGTAAAGGACATCCTTGAAAACAATTGGAATGACTCTTGTTTCTGCTCTTTTTGTAAAATTTGGCAGTTTTTTGTTGTTGCACATTTTGATATGCAAGATAAACACAATATACACTCATTGTTGGTAAAAATATAATTTGTTTGCACTTGCTGTGAAGCAGGTTAGAAAAGCTCATCAAAGGCTCACTTTTCTACCCTTTTTTAAAGATCGTTCATATTAATTTGATATTTTCCAACAATGTACATATTATATCTTGTTGCAGGGTAAATAAATATAAATGTTGTCTGCACCAGTTAGTTTTGTATTTTGTAATGACTGTTTTTTTGTTTGTTTTATTTAAAGTTTTTTTTACAAAATTCTTGTTTCCTTCACCAATTAACTACATTTGTATTTAAAAACATGTTTTTGTATGAAAGTTGTATTTACATGGCATTATCCCATGATTTCTTCAAATCTAATCAGATATCATACATAAATCAACCTGAAGTTGGCATTAAGCATCAAACAATCAATCAATCGTACATTAATCAACAAAATCCATGTATATTAAACTTATTTTGTTGCTAAATATATCAACAAGTGAATTAGACACAAGTTATATCAATCTATATGATAATACTTTTAGACAAATCTTGAGAGATATCAATAGATCATCGAATAAATAGGTTATTACCTCTGTTGAACAAACCCTCCGAGGTGACAACTTAAATGTAGGATAAATAGGTTATTACCTCTGCTGGACAAGTCCTCCAAGGTGATTACTTAAATCTAGGATTAGACTTATGGTGTTTAATGCCACTTTCAACAATATTTCAGTTAAATCGTGGTGGTCAGTTTAATTGGTGGAGGAAACCAGAGTACCAGGAGAAAACCACTGACCTGCCGCAAGTCACTGACAAACTTTATCACATAATGTTGTATCGAGTACACGTCACCATGAGTGGGATTTGAATTCAAAACTTTAGTGGTGATAGACACTGAGTAATTACACAGGTAGTTCAGTTGTAAATCCAAATTTACCATACAATCATGACCATGACAGCCCCAACTTAAATCTAAAAATATAATATTAACTCTAATCCATCATACATCTGTATCTGAGAAATAATTACAAAACAGTTGCAAAAGTAATATATGACTGTATGCAAGGTTACACCTACAATTGGTGCACCATATGTAACAAAATGTTTACACTGTTTGATTGTCTGTTTCCTATGATTGCAGTGTAAAGGTGTTGGTGAAGAGAGCCATGAAGAGATAATGAAAGCATTGACTGAGTTACAAAGTGTAAGTAAACACCTGTTGTCTCTATAGGTATATTATAGGTAAACAGGTGAAAATAACGTTCTCTGGTTATTATCTATTTCTGTTGATAGATTGTAGAAGATATATTATTATATTGTAGATTATTTAGAAGATATATTATTATAGTGATAAGATGTACATGATTCACTTAATTATTTGGAAATTGACAATGATTCAAAATTGTTTGTCTTTAATAAGATTCTATATTAAATCTATTTCATTCATAAGTTGATGTGGGAATATTCGAATGACTGTACAAAGCAATTATAGGTGCTGATGTCAGCAAATTACTGTCTAATGTCATCAGGAAATTAATTCTGAAATCAATAACACTGACTAAGTATTTAAAATCAGAATCTTTTCTCATTTGGAATTGTTTATTTGTTTGAAAAGGCATATTCTGGGGGTGAATGGGAAAATGGGATGGTCCTGTGTTTACTCATGAATGCCAACCAGCTTAAGCCCCCTCCCCCCCTTTTTCTTGACTTGACCAAAACAATCTTCTTTAGGATGAATGTTCCCTGATGTTTCACAACCCTGATTTCCATTGCTTTACCCCTCCTCGATTTACTAGTCTCCCCCAAAGACTTGCCCAATTACCAATGAATACTGATAATATATCAGGGGGAGGCATAAAAAAAAATGAGAGGAAGAATTTACATTTTCATTCTTTCTTATTACATTCATTAACCATCATTAAGTGATTGTTTTCTTTCTATTTGAATGATAAATACAATGTAATGAGTTAATGATTAATATTTATCTTAACCAGATTATAAACATAATATGATCTATTATCATAATTAGAAATCTCTTCATATGTTAATTGTCTTCTTATGTCTGGACTGGATTGCATAAACTTTAAGTGTAGATTAATTTCATGTACATTTTAATTTAAGTGTCAAATAGTGAGTGATTGTTGTTTAACACCAACTCAGCAATTTTTCAGCTATACAAAAATGTATCATGGGGAGAACAAGTTAATTTTCAAGGAGATCATGATGAGGTACGGTTTGTAATAGACCAACACACGAAGTTGGATTTTTATGGTGCAGCTCACTGAAACAACAGTCTGCAGATAGACATGTCACCCCACTCCGACACATTATCCTTATTCTGAGCCAACCAGTCTTTGCTCCTTCTAATTAATGCTGCGTGCTTAGCGGAGAAGTAACAAATACCAGTTTTATAGTTTTTGGTTAGACCCAATCAGGTCTCCAACCCACGATCTACTGCACTCGAGGCGAGCACGCTAACCATTACACCACTGATGCAGTTCAAAGTGTCAAATAAGTTTTTGTAAATTTAAAATGTAGAATAAGAAAAAAAAATTATGCATAAAAACTGTATATATTTATGTTCTGTAAATTCATTGATATTTGTTAATTATTAATATTATGGGAGCCTTGAAGATATCATTCAACCTAGAAGTCCAATACATCACACCAAGTACACATTTAGAACAGGAAGCACTTAGCAAAACATCAAAGCAATGAAGTCAAGTTGAAGATTTTTAATATTCTGCCAAACAATGAAAATATAAGAAAAACCTCAGTAATCATGTGATAATTATTTGACAAGATTTATATAGAATAAATGATATTGACATTGTTATAAGAATTTAGATAGTTGAATGCACATCAACTACTATTTGATAAGAATGTTACTTTTTTTTAACCCAGTTTCATATTTAAGTCTGCAATGGTCAAATAAAGTTCTCTGCATCAAGTCCTTGTTATGGTGCATAGAAAGATTAATTTAACTTGAAATCTTGGAGTCAGATTGTTTAAAATAATTATAATAACCAAATTGTATCACTAGTTGTTTAGAATTTTGAAAGGTCAGTTGACATTGTTGAGTATCTTTAACCCACCAACTACCAATTATATAAGATGTGATTGCCATGAAAGGACATTAAGAGATATGTAAACTACAAATTGCAGTAAGAACAATTGGTGAAAAAAGGATTTCTAGCCCTCGGTGACAAATAGCCAATTGTATCCTGGTTTCACCTTGTTTGCATATATATTTTTTTATGCCCAAGCTGCAAGGTTTTCTTTTTTTTTCGGGGTGGTGGGGGGGGGGGGGGTAATTCAGTTTTACCTATGTCCATACATCTGTCTCTTGTTGGTTTCCATTTGATAACTTAAGTTCCCCCCTCACCAAATCATTTAAAATTTATACACAAGGTCATGGATCAGGGACCATAAAAGGAAGTCACAATTTGATTTTGGACTTTACCTATTTTCTGTTCTGGAGATGTGACCCTGTTTACTTTAGCTGTAAGTAGGGCATCTGTGTCCACAGGACACATTCTTCCATTTTTTGTGATGCTCTGAAAGCTGAATAGAAGTTGGTACAAATGTATAACCAGTCTAATGTAATTAAATGTTTGTTATTTAGAATCAGTTATTGTTTTGTTATTGCAGGCTATGAAAACATACCATGCTTACCAGTCTGATAGTAAGTCAGCTGAAGCCAAACTGAAAGCTGTAGAAACACAGAAAGCTAAGCTAGAACAACAGTTAGCTGGCAAAAACTTAACCAGCAACAGAAAACTCAAGTCATTTTACAGACAAACAGAAAAGGTATTCATTCAGCAATATAGTTTATAATAATGATTCATTATACAGTGAAACTGGTCTTAACCAAACCCTAAATAAACCAGAATTCCTGTATAAACCGAACATAAAATAAAGTTTCATTATAGAAAATCTTTGTTAATTTAACCTGTATAAACCAAATACCTGTCTATACTGAACACAAGCATTTGTACCAAGGAGGTTTGGTTTAGACAGGGTTCACTGCACATGTACCCTACATAATTTAACTTTTCAAAGCATCGATAATTTATTTTAAAGAAATGTATGCACCAAAGTTTAAATAAAATTGACAGTACAGATGTTTGTTTATAAGAGAATTTTTATTTTGGTATCAACATTACATCATCAGTTAACTTGTTAATTAGGCAGGAACATCAGAAAATAAACCATGATGTCTTTTAATTTGGTATGATTGCAATTATCTTTGATACAAGCAGCAAAACATCAGGTATCACTAATGAGGGAATTATGACTTTAACAATGTACCTTGGATCACCTTGGCTAATAGCCATGAGCATGTTAAAAAGAGCATTGAGAATGAGATATGATTTTAGTATCAAAATAGTTACAGTAATATCCTCTTATAAGGCCACTCCCACCAAAGGCCACCCCTTTTCTCAAGCCAGATTTCAGATGCACTAAGATTGTAACATGCTACTAAATTGCACCTCTCAAGAGAGACCACCTCTCTAAAAAGGCCACTTTTTCATTGCAGACAGGAAGGCCTTAATAGAGAGATGAACATTTCTTGTTCCTACACATACCATTAAACTATTAATTATATATCATTTGTTTTGATACCGCCTTCATTTTTATACGGTTTTGCAAAACCGTATTTACTTGTGGCCTTTCGGCCATTTTTGTTTGTTTACATGACAACCGTCATGATCTTATCACCTGTCGAGACAGAGATGGCTCATCAAAATATAGATCTGGTGCTTGTTAGATAACACTACACTTTGAATGTTACTACTTTTGCAGATTTTAAGATAACTTATCGTGTCTCAAATGGTAAATGTTTAACTATGACAAATTGTCAGGAGGATTAAAATGCC
>MJUT01056160.1:537834-549310 GCA_002080005.1 Gigantidas platifrons | reverse complement strand
ATGTCAAGATCTACCTACCCTGCAATTTTGAGGTAAATCCCATTACCCATTTTGGAGTTATTGCCCTTTTTTTCATAAAATTAATTTTTTTTTAATGCTTTTCGTCTTATATTTCAAAAACTATAAGAGATGGATGTTAAGTTTAAACTGCAAACATGTTCAGTATGTCAAGATCTATCGACCAAGATGGTTCCCACAACCGAACTTAGCTTAACATAGGACCCTATGGGAAATTCACATAAAAATCTTCTTGTCTGGAATCAGTTGCTCAATTGGAACCAAACTTTGATCAAATATTCATTGGATGGTCCTCTTTCAAAATTGTGTCTGGTGGTCCCGCCCTCTGACCGAGATGGCTGCACAGCTGAACTTAGTTTAACATTGGACCCTATGGGAAATTCACATAAAAACCATCTTGTCTGGAACCAGTAGCTCAATTAGAACCAAACTTTGATGGAATAGTCATTCGATGGTCCTTTTCCAAATGATGTCCTGCAGTCACACTCTCCCACCAAGAAGGTGCACCACAGTGCAGTTGCGTTGTTATTGAAAGCAGCTTTGATCCAGGTGAGCGATTACAGGCTCCTGGGAGCCTCTGGTTATATATAACAGTGCATCTTGACATATTTCAGTACAGTTTTATATTAATTTATATTCTTGATGGATTGGGTTAGGGTTAGGGTTATCATGTTTAATGCCACTTTCAACAATATTTCAGTTATGTTGTCACAGTCTGTACATGTTTTATTGGTGGAGGAAACCGGAGTACCCGGACTAATCAACTGTCCAGCTGCAAGTCACTGACAAACTTTATCACATAATGTTGTATCGAGTACACCTTGCCATGAGCGGGATTCGAGCTAACAACATTAGTGGTAATAGGTATTGATTGCATAGGTAGTTGTAAATCCAACTACCATATGATTATGACCACGAAGGCCCCTATTCTTGGTGGAAGTATTGAATGGTATTAACTACACAACACAGAAAGTATAGTTTTTCATTTTCTAAGAAGAACAATTTGTTTTTCATTATCTAAGAAGAGCAATTTGTTTTTCATTATCTAAGAAGAGCAATTTGTTTTTTATTATCTAAGAAGAGCAATTTGTTTTTCATTATCTAAGAAGAGCAATTTGTTTTTCATTATCTAAGAAGAACAATTTGTTTTTCATTATCTAAGAAGAGCAATTTGTTTTTCATTATCTAAGAAGAACAATTTGTTTTTCATTATCTAAGAAGAACAATTTGTTTTTCATTATCTAAGAAGAACAATTTGTTTTTCATTATCCAAGAAGAACAATTTATCCATGTTCTGAACAAAAGTATTTATGGAGCTTAAAATGTAAATACATTACAGTTAATCTGTTTGTTTTATTTATAGAATTAGAAGAGCTACAGAGATTAGAAAAAGTTAAAGAATTACTGTCAACACTGTCTAGAAGTAAAATTATTGTTATGAGATATTTGTTTTCATTCCTTAATCAGTAAGTACAACAGAAATTTTTGAAGATTGTTTAATGAATTATTAATATTAAGTTTTAATGGTAATTTATGCATTTTTTATTTGATCTCACCAACTAATATTTTCAGTATCAACAGACTAACTTGAAAATTATCTGTCAGTGTAACGTCAAACACACTGATGTCTTGCCTTCATAACTGCCATTATTCTATATATATAATATCACAAATTCAATATCACATTAATTGCCATTTCAAAAAATTATTTGTGGCTATACCTAGTTGGTATGAGCTGTCTACTGTCTGCAAAGATGATATTCGGTCACTATTTTGCTGTCTAAATTTAGAGGGCATTGTGTGGCATGGGAAATGTGTAGATTTGCCACTTTTGATTGCAGAATAAATTGTTTTTATGTATCTTTGACAGTTTATCAGAATACTCAGATGAAAATATGATGGATGCCTATAACTTAGCCATTTGTTTTGGACCAACACTTCTCCCTATTCCTCATGATCGGGACCAGGTTTCTTACCAAAGTAATGTTCATGAAGTTGTAAAGACTGTTATCGTCCATCAAGAAGATTTATTTTCTGGGGATGATAGTGGAACGATGTATGAGAAATGTATCTTGGAAGACAGGTATAGACCTATATTTTTATGAAAGAAGGAATATCTGTGAATATTTTGATTTCAATTAATGACGCTTGTAGAATGTAGTTCTGTATTATTAAAACAGTTCCAGTAGGAATGTTGTAAATATGTTTGTTTGCACCTTTAATTATGTCTCTGATATTAACAGCTATAAGTATTCTAACAATAAATTGAAAAACAAAAACCACCTCACAGAACAATTCAAAAATCCAACCAAAATATTGCAGAAACAGAGGTCGATACCACTAACACACTGATGATATATGACAGCTCACTCTCCTGGCTTGATGCATGCACTTCAATAAAAAGTGGCAGTATGCAGACATGCAAATGTTTCCACATGCAAGCAAAAGACCACATAACAGATAATGAAATTGATTTCATAATTAATTATACTTTGTTCAGTATCAATTAGGCATGTAGTATGTAATTTTCATCGGCAAATTTTTTCCCCATATTTGTAAAATAATTTGGTTAAAATCTTTTATTCTGTCTTGTAAATAATTTATACTGCAACTTGTTGGCCTTCGTTGCCTTGATCATATGCCATCAGTGCCTTTCACCACTAACGTTGTGAGTTTGAAATACGCTCAGGCGAGCTGTGTTCGATACAATATTATGTGATAAAGTTTGTCAGTAACTTGCGGCAGTGGTTTTCTCCGGGTACTGGTTTTATCCACCAATAAAACTGACCGCCACGATATAACTGAAATATTGTTGAAAGTGGCATTAAATACCAAAACCCTATCACTAATATTGCAACCTAAATAAGTTTTTTTTATCATTCTCATGGAAAATGAATTGTTATTTTTAGGGATGCAGCTGATGATGATACAGAAGGTGAAGCTTCATCTTTACACAGTGAGGATGAAGAAGATGATGGTAAATATAGCATAGTCTCATGACGCCATGCAACTTATAGTCACAACTGAAATAAATATCTTACTCATCATGACTCCATACAACATCTTGTCATTTTAATCATCAGACTTAATGGACCATTTTATAAAACTATAAATTTAAGGGGGAAAAAAGAACAGCAGCAAAATACAAAATTTGTACTGTACACTTTGTTTTCAAACTTTTCATTGTCTGCCAGTATAAAATATTCTTTTGTGCAAATTTTATTGCATGTAAAACGGAGCAAGGATCCATGAAGATTGAGATGTATAATTTTTATAATGTAGAAATTTTATAATTTGGTCCATACATTGTCACACATAAATTTCTATTATCATGTTCTGGCTAGCTATAAGATAAAAAGCTAATTTTCACAATTTCCTCTTCTATTATTAATTTTCTAGGCTCAGATATACTCTTGAAAGCTTTTAATTTGGTTAAAGATTTTCATGAAGTAAAATCTTAGGACCAAATTTTTACAATAATTACAATCTATTACCAAATTTTTACAATAATTACAATCTATTATTTTATCTTTTGCTAAGTTATATATGCTTTTCTCAGTTTTTGAAGAAGGTGTGGAAATTTTTGATATTGGGGCAGTGGTTCAGTTAGGCACCAGTCTCAGGACATTTGCCCAACTATTTCTCAAATTGTCCCGAAGAATTTTATAAAAAAAAAAAAAAAAATAGCTTAATTCTTAAAGAATATCCTGAAGAAAGTTTGATAAAACTGGCAATTGTCCTGAAGATTTCAAAGTCTAGCTGAAACACTGGGGGTATTATTAATTTGTTATTATAAAGAAATAAAAATTTAACCTCTGTTGTCTGTAGGTATTTTTTGTAAGTAAACACCTTATATTTAATCAGTTTTTAAAATGATTCCATTATGGAACCCAATCTGTAATAGCTGTACTCGCCTATGTGCAATCAATTTGCATCTGTCATTTATCTGCAGTAGATTTTGTTTCTTCATAAATAGAGCTAGAATTAAGAAGATCTTATGCATAGTCATTTTTTATTTAATTGTCACAGTACATTGCTGCTACAAATATCTTTTTTAAATGTCGGTGAACAAACTATTTTACAATTTGTCTTAAATACATGTGGTAGAAGGAAGTGAAATCTAATTAAAATTATATCTCTGCACTTGCTTCCCTATTTTCTATCAGTCTTCCACGCTGCGACTACAAAACAACCGATCGAAAATAGGGAGCAAGTGTAGAGATATAATTTTAATTAGATTGAAGCTAGTGTAATTTCAAGTTTAGTGTTTAGTGATCAACTTCAACTATAATATGATTAAAAACAATGGCAAAATAATATAAATTTAACATTTGAAATAAGGTAGACTGTATTGGTCTGTGATGCAGGTATGCAAAGAACCATATATATTTTTATTTATCTGAGTTTCTTGACACTTTAATGGCTAGAAACTAGATGTTTTTTTTTAATTTGACCAATCACAATTCTATGAGAGATTAAGATAAAATTAGAATATCTGACTCTGACACTTTCTCATTGCTGATCATGCAGAATTATTAGTGTGCAATGAAACCTGTCTAAACAGACCTTGAATAAACCTGTCTAAACAGACCTTGAATAAACCTGTCTAAACAGACCTTGAATAAACCTGTCTAAACAGACCTTGAATAAAGATGTCTAAACAGACCTTGAATAAACCTGTCTAAACAAACCTTGAAGAAACCTGTTTAAACAGACCTTGAATAAACCGAAATCCTGTATAAACCAAACTTTTAATAGAGTCCCAATGTAGAAAATCTTTGTTAATTTAACCTGTATAAACAGGACACGGTCCCAAGGCAGTTCTGTTTAGACAGGTTTCACTGTATTTAGTTTTCTAGCTGTTTAAGGTTTGCTCTGCTCTGTATCTTCTGTCTTTACTTTTCCAGCATCCACTCTTGGTAAGAGGTCTATTTTGGCTACATCCCTTGTGTTGACATGGCATCGTATTTCTCTTATTATTTTTTATTATTACTTTTTTATTTAAAAGGTCTCTTAACCTAAGTGCAATTTTGATCATTGACAAAACTTTGTAGAATTCAATAAGATTTGTGTTGATTTCACGAATCTTCAGTTGAGTGTTTCTACTGAGGAATTTAATTTTTGAAAAATAAAAATATTTTGGAAAAACCTAAAAAAGAGTTCTATTTTTTTTCCATGTTCAGAGACCTAGTTATGACTTTGTGAAGAACTTAAATATGCATCAAATTACAAATAAAACAAATTATGAGATTTTTGTAATTTTAATAATATATGATTTGTTTCTCTTTATTATTTTTGTTTATTATTATATTTGATTTGAGTCTTTTAGCTCTTGCTTGGAAGACAAACAATAAACTTTAAAACTGAATGGCTTTTTTAAAAGAACAAATTAGTTTAGATAAATGTGAAGTCTTTCTATACTAACAAACTATTAGGAATTCCAAGCATGTCATTTTGTCTTTTATTTTTTATTTCTGAAATAAATGTGACAACATGAGAACATCCATTGCAAATCCTTTATTTCAGTGCTTCATCCCAATTTCTGTTGCCCCACAAGTCTGCTAGTGTTTTATACTAGATATTCATTTAATTAATGATTGTTATCCCTTTTTGTTTATTTATCTTGAATTGTTCTCAAATGTAGAAAAAATATTTCTGTATTAAACTCTTTGTTTGAATTAACCAAATTGGTTGAAGTTATTTTGGTTACGTTTTTGTTGTTGTGATGAAGTAGTGCTCAATTAAAGAGTAATGCACACAAAATGATATTTTCAAAAAGTTCAAGATGGCTAAATAGTGACAGGGAAAGGTGTACTCGATGCTACATAATGTGATCCAATTTCTCAATTACTTACTGCAGATATATGGAATTCTCCAAGTACTCTGGTTTCTTCCACCAGAAAAATGTGATATAATTGAAATATTGTTGAAATGCAACATTAAACACACATAATCATAACCTGTTTATGTCCAATAATTATTCTGTGATGCAGATACATTTATTTGTTCTTCAAACACCCATACATTACTCCCCTCCCACCCACCCACACCCCCANCACCCCCACCCACCACACACACACACACACCAACTCCACAAATGCCATACATTACTCCCCCATACCACCACCTCTAAAAATGCCATACATTACCTCCCCCTAACAATAGACATAAAGTTTATCCCAACACACGTCTATGGATTTCTTTTGTAGAA
Source organism: Gigantidas platifrons (assembly GCA_002080005.1). NCBI lineage: Eukaryota > Metazoa > Mollusca > Bivalvia > Mytilida > Modiolidae > Gigantidas > Gigantidas platifrons. Next base: position 543,081 of record MJUT01056160.1, on the reverse strand, counting down.
AGTTTTTAGCAGTCCTTATGTAATAAAAAAACATCTTTCAATTTTAAATGTTGTTACTTTTTAAACTGAAATAATGATAAAATATTGAGGTGGGGTGGAGAGGAGATATACAAAGATGTGTAATTTGTCTAATATTTGACTAATAAATAAAACGATGGATAGATAGAAATAAATTGTTCCTAGCTCTCTAAGCAATTAATATTCCATTACAAATGAAGATACAGTCTAGTTAGATTGATTTGTTTTACATGTTCTCCTAAATAAACCACATTCAATCCACAGCAGTATTATTTGACGACTAGCTTCTGTCGTGATGTCCTAGATTTGTAACTCGTGGTAATGTATTATTGGGACACATTGTATTATTGTGGTCGTGATCATTTGGTAGTTGGATTTACAACTACCTATGCAATCCATGCTTATCACCACAAACATTGTGAGTTCGAATCCCGCTCATGGCGAGGTGTACTCGATACAACATTCTGTGATAAAGTTCATCATTCTCTTGTGGGAGGTGGGTGGTTTTCTCCTGGTACTCCGATTTCCTCCACCAATAAAACTGACTCGATATAACGGAAATATTGTTGAAAGTGGCATTAAACACCATAACCCAACTCAACCTCTTATTATGCCACTGCAAATAAAAAGAATATACATTTACGAAAGCCGTTTTAATGTATATATTTGTAATATTAAAAGTTGTATAGAACATTCCTCTTGTATGAAAGTAAAGGTAGTTTGAAAATATCACTGAATTGTCAATGAATTAAGAATATGTATGTGTATAAAGAAATGATTTTGGCTAATTGGAGCATGTATAAGATGGCTCTCAAATACTTATAAAATAAAAAGTTGTACAATTTAACAGGAATATTTAATTTGTTTTTCCAGACTCAGAGATCTTTGAAGCCATATCATTGTATGATTTTGATGGAAGAACTGATAGAGAATTGTCCTTTAAGAAAGGCCGATCGTTATTATTGTACAACAAAGTGTCCACAGACTGGTGGGAAGGTGTATGTGAAGGAAAGGAAGGTCTTATTCCTGATAAATATATACATATTAAACATTTGTAAGTATTGGTATTGACTGCTCTCATTATGCTATAATGTTCTTAAATATAAGATGACACAGAATGGAAGGTGTGTTTGATTGGTTTATCATTTAATGTAATTTGAATCTTGCAAAGTTATAATGATGGATGTTGGACTGCTTACATAGATCAAATTATATCATTAGTGTGTATGATGATATCTGATTTGATATACAGATTGTAATTATTTTCCTTTTTTTTTTTTTGGTAAAAAAAAATTAGTTGTGCAAATGAAAAAAATCTCGTTAATTATAAAATTGATTGGCCATGACCTGATTATTTATCTTTTTCGATTGACCTGACCCTGAAACAAAAACTTGAAACAACAACAACAAAAGAAGAAAACTTTTAGGTGTACCTCTATATAACAAAACACTGTCTATAAAGGGCAACTGCTCATAAAGGGCACATTTTCAGGTTCCCTTTAGTGCCCTCTATATCCAGGTTTGACTACATGTATATGAAAATATTGTATTGAACATTATTATACAAATATAGCCTTCCATTGAGGTCAATACATGGATTTATAGACCTATACAAATTTAATATGGACTAAGGTCGATATATATTTTTAGGTCTATGAATCCATGTATTGACCGATATGGTAGGCTATAATTGTTTTGTTATTTTTCAATATTATTATTTAAATATTAAGATTTAGAAATTTTATGAAAACTGAAATTTTTGAAAATTTTGTTTATGAAATTTTTTTTGAAATTTTGGAAAATACATTGATAAATCGTGTATAGCATGGATGTTTCCAAAAATAAATTTGTATATTGCATGGGTGTTACTATAATTAGTAACGTCCATGCTATACCACTTTTTATAGAGCGTCATGTAACCCATTTTCAGCCAATCAACGTTTCCAAATGATATACAAAAATGATAAAATGTATTACAGTTGTGAGCACAAATCAGCAAAATTAGACAGGTAGTAAATTAAGTTTTAATCTGTTGAGTAAATATGTTAAATATTTAGCCAGCATATATTTAATCAGATATTTTTAACTCATAAATATTTGTTATAAGTTTTACTGTTCGAAGGTTTAAACTATGATAATGTTGATCAGGGCATTCTACAGCAGCAAATTGGCTGTCAAATTGCATTTTTTCCCGGCTACTTTACACTTGGGACACTATTTAAAGGGGCATTATCTGCCAAATCGTAAATGTTTGTTACCCATAAAAACTATCAGATACGATTGATGCCTTAATAAAACGTATTTCTGTAACTTATAAATGTTATGAAATGTACACGCATTGGGGAAAAAACCTGCAACTGCTCGTGTTTTTAGATCGATCAAGAAATGGACATCATCTTATTAATTATTGACATTGTTTTCGGAGTTTGTCGAATCGTCATTAAATCAGTACAACAATGCACTTATTTCTTATTTTTTGTGAATCTGCTTTTAGTCGGTGTTAATTACGGACAAAGAACCATGCAAGTTGGCAGTTAATAAGCGACAAAATACAAATTATTCGTTTTTACCTGTCACTAGTAAGGTCAATTGCATACGGAAAAAGCGAGGTCAAATTATTTGCTTGCAAGCAAATAAGTAATCGATGGTAATTTTCGTTCTCAAAAGGCAGAAAGTGGCTCGATAAGCTGTTTAATGTGAAATATTTACCTTTATTTCATCATTTTAGAGCTATTTACCAATTTCCAAAACATATCATTTTTTTGGTCAAAATCGTAGTTAATGCCCCTTTAAAGTAAAGGAACAGTGTTTTGATTGCTGTTCTACATTTTACAATCACAGTATGTCTCCAATAATGACCACAAATCATACCCTTAAATGAGTGAAACGTCCCCTAGCCTGTAGTTGAGTGGCACTCAACTTCTGTTGATAAACACTACATACAGCCATCGTTATCATTTCAATGTGAATTCATTGAAGGAAAGGGGAAAGGAGCTTATAGTTTCTAGAGTAGAGGGAAGTATATATATATCAGTAATTTGGATATTTTTCCTTTAATCGCAACAAGTCATTATCAATATCAACAAATTGATTCTGATACTCAGGGCTCACGTTGGAGGGCGATTCGGGCAAAGAAGTCACCTTGTGAAGGTTGACTTCGCTTTCTCGTTGGTCAAAAGAGAAGTTCAAGTCGCCTTGTAATTTTGAAGAGTCTCCCTATGTCGCCGCCCACATATTTTCTCCACTTGTCATTTATGAAAATGACGATATCGTGCAGTGTTTATTGAAATCTATCGTATCCGTTATTAAGTATTTTAAAAGTGATTTTCTTGGAAAATAATCCATTACGGTTTATAGAAACTTTAATTTCGTTCATTAGAGGTTTTGTTTATTGTTTATATATGCCTGGCTTAAAATACATAAACAAATAACAATGGCACCATTTTGGTAAGGGGACGCAATGCAGTACTGTGCTTTGGGAAATTTTGACCGAACTTTTTGTCCGAAGCTACTTTCAACAAAACCAACCTTTAATTTATTTTTTCTCATTTCTGTGACATAAAATCATAGTTCTCATATCAAATATGTTCAAATATGCTAAGATTGAAATTCAAAATTCGTTGAAATGCACGTAGACGCTTCAGATATTTATTGGTATTTTATACTCTACACCAGATTAATATTACGATCTATATATTGAACTGTTTATTTACATACATGATACAGACGTGTTTACAAACGTTAACACATATCCAGTTAAAAAATAAACTTTGAACTACAGTAGCTTTCCTCCGTTGTTGCAATCTGATTTGAGGTCTGGCAAATAATGATTACAGCCTTTACTTTCTTCAGTTTTTGACTAATATCAGTGCCAGTGGCAATTTACGTTTGTCCTATATTTTCATTCCCTACTGTACTGTATCCTATATATAGTTGGACCATTGAGCAAATTGACAGAGACATCGTTCTTCTGCTGAAGATCAAACAAATATGAGTTATTACAATTTGTGTGGTATTGGATCTCAACACAGTAATATTTCAAAAGGAAAAGGGGGGTGGGGGTACATATAAAAATCACTGGTATGCAAGTCTCCAGTAGTCAAGGTAGACAGAAATGAAAATGTGACATTGAATAGATGTCCTTAAGGTAGTTATGAATAAAAAAAACGCAGAACAAATCAGTTCAGACTGCTTTTTAACTATTTACTAAATTTGGGCAGGATAACGTCAGAGGGGTCGCGAAACCATGTTTCGATTAATCGCAATTAACTTCTCCCAGAAATCTCCCCACTTCTCTCTGTTGTCTCCCACCTCTCCCTGTGAGCTCTCTGAAAGAGAAGTAACTTCTCCCTCTAATTTGAAAGTAGTGGGAGCCCTGATACTGAAAATTATCGGTCAGTGAGATGTCAAAACACATTATGACGTTTGAAGATCTCGACAAACAGTATCACTAGTATCACAGCTCATAGTATCTGATTCTCTGAGATACTGGTGATAATGTCTGTCTCGATCATCAAAACTCTCTATATAAAGCATCCATAAGTGACAATGTAAGTATATACAGTAGACCGCTCTACATTTATAAAGATTTTTATGTCTCCCCCCCCACTTTGGTGTTTGTTTTTGTCCTGTCCGTCTATCCATCTGTCCGTCACACAGTTTGTCAGCGCAACTCCTCTGAAACTATTGAACAGAATTTCATGAAACTTGGTAGGTAGTAAGGACACCATATGTAGTTGTGCATATTACCAGGAAATTTTGATCGCCTGAATTTTGTGGAAGTTATGCCCCTTTGAACTGAGAAATTTCCAGAAATTTACTACTGAAGCAGCTTGTCAGCACAACTCCTCTGAAACTACTGAACAGAATTTCATGAAACTTGGTAGGTAGTAAGGACATCATATGTAGTTGTGCAACGACACCAGCCACCAACCAAGATGGCTGCCATTACTAAAAATAGAAAATTTGGCAAAAAATCACTTACAAATTATCTTCTCTGCCAATTGGGCCCAAACTATGGTGGAATGGTCTTCAGATGGTCCTCTTTGAGAATTGTGTCCGATGACCCCTGCCGCCAAAACCAAGATAGCCACCGTTACTAAAAATATCAAATTTGGCAAAAAAAATCACTTAAAAATTATCTCCTCTGAAACTACGGGTCCAATTGGGGCCAAACTATGGTGGAATGGTCTTTAGGTGGTCATCTTTCAGAATTGTGTCCGACGACCC
>MJUT01056160.1:467661-507543 GCA_002080005.1 Gigantidas platifrons | reverse complement strand
GTTTTTCGGAATAAGTTTTGACCTGAAGGAATTTGCATCATCGATTGGTATGTTACATATCATATTTTCTATATACTTCCAATAAGCCTCTCTTTTTTGCTTTTGGATTTTATGTTTGAGTTTTTTCAGGGACTCTGATTTCTGTTGACCTTTTAATTTGCATTTTCGATATTTCTTGTTGTATCGTTTCATTTGTCTTTTTAGACTGGTTGTTATCCATGGAAGATTTTTGTTATGCCGTAACATTTTCTGTGGTATGTTATCAGAAATACTCTGATGTAGTGAGTTTTTAAAAATTTGCCATAAACCATTTATATCAGTTGTTTTTTCCTTTTCGGTTATTTCTTGGTGTATTTTGTCTATATCTTGTTGTATTTTGGTCCAATTTGCTTGTTTGTATTTAAAGATTTTTCTAGGTGTTGTTTGACATCTTTTGAGAGATAGTACACATTCTAAAGAGACAATATCATGGTCTGCTTCGCCTAGTGGTGGTATAGTTTCTATTTTATCTACAATTGATGGATAGTTTGTCATTATTAGGTCAAGAGTTTTGTCATTTCTTGTTGGTTCATTTACTACTTGTTTTAGACCATGATCATTTATGATATCCAGTAACTGCTGATGCTGTTTTTGGTTCGGTTTACCTAGGATAACACTATATGTCTCCCAGTTCATATGACCCAAATTAAAATCTCTGCCAACAATGATTATAGACTTTGAGTTAGCATTGATTCTACTTATTGACGCATTTAGTGGGTCTAATGAGATGTCATCATCAGGGTGGGGTCGGTAATAAGCACATATATATCATTTGCGTGCATTTGAAATTGAGAGCTCAGCCCATACAATCTTGCAGTCGGTTTGAAGTTCTTTAATTTCACTTGATAAATATTTGTTTGAAATAGCTATTAGAACGCCACCATAGCAAAGACCCTTTTTATTTGGAGCTCGGTCTTTCCTGTATATTGTATATAGATCTTTTGAAATGTATTCATATGCAGATGTTTTTGGATCCAGCCACGTTTCAGTGCCTATGATGACATCAGGCTGAGTGGAGTTTATAAGTATGTCAAGTTCAGGTTTTTTATTTTTAATTGATTGAAAGTTTACATTTATTATTTTAAGTGATCTTAGTAACTTATTTTGTGATTTTACATTTGTATGGTTTCCCTTTAGGTTGTTTTTCTTTGGGATTGGTGATGAGCTTGCATTTGGTTTGCCAGGGCTACTGACTTGGCTGATGTCACTAAGCATTGTAAATGATTTTGATGTTGACAGTTCTGTTTGGTTGAAAAAAGAACTACTTATATTTGGGAGGCCACATTTTATACAATTCCAGGATAGATTACTGTTGTCCATAATGTTGTACATAAAGGTAGGCATGCCCCCTTGGCAGTCTACATGATACCAAGTTTTACATGAATCGCATTCTAACGCTTTGTTTTTCCAGTTTACATTTTTTCCGCATGATCCACATGGCCATCGTGGTGTTCTGGGGCCTGGGTTTAGTTCGATTTGACCACTTAGGAGGATTTTTAGAAGCAAATGATGGTTTTTAATGCTTGTCTGTAATACTCTTTTACCACAACGTATCTTTGATGAATGGTATAACCAATAATACACTGATATATAGTTCAGTTTTGTTTGATTGGTTGTGGTGGTTAAAAGGAAAGCAGTCTGTCCTTGGGGACACATGATTTTTTGGGGAAGTGTACCCTTTAAGTTACAAAAATGTGACGATTTATCATATTGGCTGAGACACACACTGAGTATCAATATCAACGTGAGTACTGTATTCAATATCGACATTTTGTATTTTTCTTTTGTACGTTAGTTTTGTGCTCGAACATAGACAGTGCAGCAAAATAGCACACAATCGTTAGACCTATTGATGAAGAATTAGACTGGACTCATGTTGCTACCCACGAGGACAATGATGTATGAGCAAATGTTAGTACATGAAAAGCAAAGCAGCAAGATATTAGTAAAAAAATATTTAAAAAATGTGTTTTGTTTACCTTCTATTATCTACCGGAAGTGGTGTAAAAGGAGAGTACTCCCTGTTTGGCAATTTTTTACATTTTAACTGTGTGTGACACCTTTATATAGTTATCAAATGTATACTTTATCAAAAATATGACTTTGGTACACTTAAAGTGCAGTTATTTCAAAATCTTGGAGGAGCATTTTTCTTTTCCGTCTGACGCTGACGCATGCGCAGACTTTTTTTTTCTTAACTGTCATGTGTAAATATACAAACTTTATGAATTTAAATATATTTTTTTTAATTTTCAAACATATGTAATTAAACAATAAAACTTAATTTTTTATCTAAAACCAATCAAAACTGAATGCAAAACTTAAACAATATATGAAAAGTTGTTTTTTTCAGTATGGATCTCATTTCATGAATTTATAAGTTAAAGTAAAAGAAAACCTGAGCTTAGAATACTAGGAGCATTTTTATTCCTGATAGAATGAACCATAAAAAACATGCCTAGGTGTAGCTGTTATCACCTGAGTCACCCATCATTTATTTTAGGGATTGCATTTTTTATTCTCTATCTGTGAAATAATGACAATAAAAAGTGTTGGGGGATATTTACTAATGGAACAAAATGGTTACCTCCCTTTAAATCACAATCCAATTTCAATCTTTTAACCCTGAACAACTTTTTATTAAAACAAAAAAAAAATCAACTGCTTATTTGTTCACCTCTGCACCTGCCCAAGGGTTTGCATGCATTTATCTATATCTGGAAATCTAAATACATGAAGGATTTGTGAAAAACACAGAAAATGTAAATGCTTAGGTGAACAAAAAGAGCACTTAAGTCGACAAGGCATAGTAATATTAATTTGCAAGTCCATCTCTCACTAAAAACTTATTTGTTTGAAAAACATCCTGCATGCATCGTACACAATATTTACAGTTTGATAATTAAATTGAGCAAATGACTAATACAAAGCCATGTTAGGTCTATTTTAAAATAGGCACTTTCCATTGGAGCTGTCATCACAAATCCTAAGGCAGCAGTAAATATCATACACACTTTTGATTGGTCAAAACACAAATCATGAAAGTTACTGCTAAAACAATGTGTGAATAGGAAACGTGCATCTGTCCACTTATAGACTTTGGTTCCTGCAAAAGCATTGAAAAATTGTACATTTAAAAGGATATAGTAAAAAGAAACATTTTTCTAAATAGCACAAATGGAAATTTCATACAGGACAAAAGTTGGTAGAACAGATATCCTTTTTCTGTACATTAACTTGAATTCCACAACACCCTGTGATAGGTATAATGGATTGTAAGATTATAAAATCATGATGTATATCAATTTAAAGATCATCAACCGGTCATAACGGGAAAGCCTACATTCAAACAGAACAGTGCTTTCTGAGGATAGGATTGAAATCTTAGGCAAATTAAACTGGTCAAAGGAGATGGCTTAAGCCCATGGGGGAGAATGTGGATTATAGTATTTAATGCAACTTTCAACAATATTTCAGTTATATCGTGTCGGGACTCAAAGGGCAAAAATGAGCACAAATACAATAAGTCAAACTATAATGGTGTACTTTTCAAGTTAAGATATTTTTTGCACCTAAAAGTCATTTGGGTCCATCATCTAGAAAGGTAAATAGAGTAAAAACAGCCCAACACCATTGAGAGACAATCTGTATTGTTTGGAATAGGCAGGATTTCATGTTAGAGAGGACAAAGTTGCTTAAGAATTTAGCCATTAGGACTAAACTTAATGTTCTTTTAACACAAAGATTCCAGTTTATTGTGTTCAGTTTAGATAGGGTATATAGAATCAAATATAGTAATCACGTTTTGAAGGTGATAGTACCTCCCAGAATCATGAGGAATCACACTGGCAAAAAAAATATTTTCTCATAATAAAACCTTTGGTATTTAGTCAATCTAATTAAAATTAGATCTCTCACTTTGCTCTTGTTTATTTATATTTCGCACGTGGGAGATCTAATGCAAGCCTGTAGACATCGCATTCTCGTGATCTAGGGTCAAGCAAAATATTGTCCATTCAAATGATCGCTTACGAGATCTTGAAAGTGGATTTATGCAAAGGACGTAACTCTTGGTGCTAATGAATTATGTAAGAATCCATTCGGAATTCTTCCAATGTTATCTATATCGACTATGTCGGAGCCCGATTGTTCCGACAACTATTTACATTTCCGGAGACAAGAAGACGTCTTCAGGTGAAAATTCATAATTTACGACACAAATCAATGGCATTTAGAAGCCCTCTCACGCCTAGGCGTATTTATTACAAATCAAATATATGTGTGCTTATTATGTGTGATATCAGAAAACCATTTTGATTGGCTGTTCTGAGGGTTGTTACCTTTATTTGCATCTCATTACATATGCGTGACCCTAGGTCACCAGAATGCAATGTCTACAGGCTTGCGTTAGATCTCCCACGCACGAAATATAAATAAACAAGAGCAAAGTGAGAGATCTAATTTTAATTAGATTGGTATTTAGTGGGAAGATATACTACAGGGTACATGTATATACAGTCAAACATGCCCATGCAGTCACCCTTATTAAGAAGTAACCTGTATTTAAAGGTCACCCTTTCTTGTTCTGTCATAGAAATTATCATATGAATTGAATCTCTTTTAAGAGGTCACCTGTCTTATAAGGCCATCTTTTATTTGCCTCAAAGGTGGTCTCTTAATACAGGTTTGACTAATTATTTATTTACATTAGGATGATAAGAGGTCACCTGTCTTGTAAGGCCATCTTTTATTTGCCTCAAAGGTGGTCTCTTAATACAGGTGTGACTGTAATTATTTACTTACATTAGGATGATAAGAGGTCACCTGTCTTATAAGGCCATATTTTATTTGCCTCAAAGGTGGTCTCTTAATACAGGTTTGATTGTAATTATTTACTTACATTAGGATGATAAGAGGTCACCTGTCTTATAAGGCCATATTTTATTTGCCTCAAAGGTGGTCTCTTAATACAGGTTTGACTGTAATTATTTACTTACATTAGGATGATAATCAATACAACCCTTTCTTGTCCTTGTTCTCGAAGTTTTCTCCAATAACATTTCACACTTATCATTTCCATCATCTGATGGTGTTAAGGATATTAATCAATAGTATGAAAATAATGATCTGTCATCAAAAACAAAAGGTTAAAGGTTATTTTTGACACACAAAAAAATGTCTGCCACATGTTGTGAGAAAGATACCTCGTAAATTTCTATTTAGTTGTAGGAGGGATTTATGAAATATTAAAAGTCAAAAAGGGAAATAACTCCTTCTAAAATGGTTTAATCAAATTGCGATAATAACATACAAATCTTCATATGGGAATAAGCAAGCATACACAGTTTAGAAAAATTCATATTTAAAATATAGAAGTGGCGTTGTATAAACTTTACAATGAAATATTCTAAATGAAAAGGGGGCGCAACTCCTTCAATAATAGTCTGACCAAATTGTTTTAACGACATGCAATTCTTTGAATGGTAATAAGTAATCATGCAAAGTTATGCATAAAATTATTTGAGATGGATGAACCAACAGACAGGGCAAAAACAATATTGTAATAAGATGATCGCATATAAAAACTCTCAATAAACTAACTTAGATTCAACATGTGTAAAGGGACAACTTAAGAAACTTTCAATTGTAAGCAAATAACTCAACCAACATGTGTAAGCGTACTTTCTTTCCGGTGTGTAGAATGTCCGGGTACGTAAATACCCTAGTATATTTCTACCTTGCACTAGTGTGTTTATTCCGTCAGAAGAAATACACTAGTGTATTTCTGTTGTGGAATTTCTACCCTAGTGTGTTTTATCCAAAAGGAAAGAATACACTGTTACACATGCAGAGACAACATCATTTATTGACATTCATTATTGTCGTGAATTTCAAGAATATCATAATTATTTCATTCAAGAGGATTGTGACTGAACATTTTAGTGACATTAGAATACTTTTATCATGTGTTATATGTAATTTGCTTCATACAAATTGATATTTATGTGTGGTCCCAAAGCATGTTTACTAAGTCTGTATATGTAATTTAAATCCTCCAGGTCTTTCTATGTAATCTATATTGTAACAGGTCTACCTTTTACTCAATTATTGTGATATAACTTCTATATAACTTCAGATTAGAGAGAAATCGATCCTTTTCGTCTGTACCAAAACATGTTTTCACTATGTAGTCTGCCATTTTGTTGGTCAGTTTGTGTCCTAAAAGTAATGTCCTATGAGAAATAAGGCATATTTTGTTAAAAGGAAACTAAATAAGTGTTCTAATCATATTTAATAAGTATTAACAGAAGTTTTAAATATATTAAGATAGAGACTTTATCTTAACCATTTTATTCAGAATGTTACACAATTATTACGTGCTTCGTCTGCAATACTTGCGGCACTGCCTAACAATGGGAAATGTTCTAGTTCAGAGAAATTTACGTTGCTTTGTTAAATAAATTAAGAGTTCCACCCCCTTTTAATTATATTTTTATATCACAGGCATTTTTTTAGCCTTCGTCTCTGTATATTAATGATAAAAGTTTCGCCGACAGAAATCCGGTTGGTATTCCTACATTTTTCTGAGAGGTTTCAGGATCCTGCAACGCTCTCATTGGCCGACAGGATTTCTGAGAAGAATTCTCAAATCCTATTGGTTCTCAGGGGAGCCGAAAACCTATAAAAGGGCAAGCTTTCAGTTACATGTCGAATAACTTGCTAGTCGAAGCAACCAGCTAGATCAAGCCACATAGCTACTAGAACCACTTGATAGACCTTCGTTGATAAAAACCAGTACCAGAGATTTTACAGTAAAGAGCTGATTATAACAGGTTAATATAAGATAAAGATTAACATTATTATAAACTGAGCGGCAGTTATTCCCCACCACACTGAGCGACCCAAAGTAGACCAAGCCCATGTATTACCTTTCCTCTATTGGCTTTTAATAATGAAGTCCGATGTTTATTGTGTATTGTGTATTTAATATACTATATATATATATATATATGTTTAACTGTACACTGAAAATGACAAGACAAAGAAAGAATAGAACAACACAAATAAATATTTGTTCTAAACTGATTTGAGTTTTATGCTTGAGTATATAGACCCAAAACTTTAGTATACGATATCACAATCCTGACCAAGGCAATATTACTATCAACAAACCCTCCCAACACACTCGGCCTACGGGAGCAGTTTGTTACAATATCTATTGTTAGTATGGTAAAGGGTGACCTTCTTGGATAAAAATACCAATCTTGAAAGTGAATCATCTAAGAAATAAAGACACAATGCTAAAAATCATCAGGTATCAGGGAAGAAATAGGTTTTGGCTAAAGGCATATGACATACAAATACCAAAAGGTGGAATGACAATTACCCCAGTGAGTTAAAACCTTAAACCTTTTAATCTAAATGGTATTATGCAAGAAAAGCAACATCAGTATATGACAAGGCACCCAATACTGTGATCTTGTTCCTTAGGGTCCAGATTTTTCACCGAAAAAGGTGAAGATGTTTAAACCTTTCCCTCAATATGTTACCCAAATAAAACAAGGGGCTTAACTCTTAGCATGTTTAAACCTTTCCCTCAATATGTTACCCAAATAAAACAAGGGGCTTAACTCTTAGCATGTTTACACCTTTCCTTCAATATGTTACCCAAATAAAACAAGGGGCTTAACTCTTAGCATGTTTACACCTTTCCTTCAATATGTTACCCAAATAAAACAAGAGGCTTAACTCTTAGCATGTTTACACCTTTCCTTCAACATGTTACCCAAATAAAACAAGGGGCTTAACTCATGTCTTGACTTACAACTACCAGTACAATGAAATTTCTACACAATCTTGCAAGTATAAGTACAACAGATTTCTTTGTAGATCAATGTTTAAACTTTTTCTCTCGGCCATTGTATTGTCTGTTCTTCGCTTTATGACTTCTGATTACCCTCTTTGGTATCCTCAAATTTTTCTGATCATAATGCCTTGTTAATCACAGAAAGGATACACTCTTTTTTTTCATCCATTTCAACAGGTGGTCCAGTACACCAACAATCACCTTGTGGTGCGGCTACCGCTACAAACATCATATTTGTGTTGTTTATCCATTGCACTGTATAGGTCCTAAAACATAAACGTAAATAAATCTTATAAAAAAATCATCGTCATTTTAATACAATTGTATGAAAAAGGTAAGTCTTTGTAATGCTCAAATGTCTGAAAACTGATGCATTATTTTTCACAAATTGTGAACATTTGTGGTTTAACTTTTGATATAACCATGGTGATACTGTAGATTACCAAAAAAAAAAAGTACCTAAAAAAGAGAAAAGAAAATATGTGCACATATTTATGAAAAGATGGTGTTTTTAAAATGTATTATTGATATTACAAGAATCATGCTGAAAATTCAGAGAGAAAAAATATAAAACCTGGCAAAAATAGAATACATTATAATGTATAAAAACATATTTTGATCAAAGAAAGTTTGCCGAAGTAAGTTCAAAACTCAAATTCAAACCATAAAAAAAAACTGCAAAGGTATTGCCAATGTTAAAATGAATTAAAGTTTGTTTTTGCTCGCAAAAACGGATGTCTCCCCCCGTCCCACAAACTATAGTCAAAGGTAAAAAATATATTTAGGTAACAAATAAAATTAAGCTTCAATGAATAAAAAAAAAAACTGTTTTTAAACTACATACAGTGTCCTTACTACCTACCAAGTTTCATGAAATGCTGTTCAGTAGTTTCAGAGGAGTTGCGCTGACAAGCTGCTTCAGAGGTATATTTCGGGAAATTTTTTAATTCAAAGGGGCATAACTCCCACAAAATTTAGGGGATCAAAATTTCCTGGTAATATGCACAATTACATATGGTGTCCTTACTACCTACCAAGTTTCATGAAATTCTGTTCAGTAGTTTCAGAGGAGTTGCGCTGACAAGCTGCTTCAGTAGTAAATTTCGGGAAATGTCTAAGTTCAAAGGGGCATAACTCCCACAAAATTCAGGCGATCACAATTTCCTGGTAATATGCACAACTACATATGCTGTCCTCACTACCTACCAAGTTTCATAAAATTCTGTTCAGTAGTTTCAGAGGAGTTGCGCTGAAAAACTGTGTGCCGGACAGGACAAAAACAATATGTCTCCCCACCAAAGTGGGGGGAGACATAAAAATGATACAGCTGAATGTTGTTGAAAGTTACCCTAACACGGTAAAATGAAAATGATGTCTTATTATTAAATAATTGTTCTTGAATCATAATATTTCTTCATAATTTTAACAATTTATAGATGGTCTCACACACAATTCTCCCAGCAATAAGGAATTCAGTGTATGAATTTTAGTCCCAGACTGTATAAAGGAAGCCATTTTATGTCAAATGTGTGAATGGTAAAAGGTCAAGAATTAGACTAATGTACATGTGTAAATGTTAATGGAGGTGACAGCAGACACATACGTATCCCACATGTGAATGAATAAATAATGTATCTACACATGACCTTATAAAAATATATTATAACTTTTTCAAACCACTATTTTTAGTTTTAAAAATCTGCAATATTTTAGTTTTTGCAAAAAATAAAAAAACCCCAAAAAGGATAACAATTGAAAGAATATGAGTCTGTGTAGTACACACCTGTGAACAAAACATTCAGTCTCACATTACACAAAAAATCAAATTTGTCTTAAAGAGAAGTGATAAAAAAGCTACACAGGATAGGTTGTCGCAGGTGATTGAAATTTGTTTACCATGGTTCTTAAACTGAATTATTAGCAGAGTTGCAGAAGTGGCTCTCTGGTTGTGGTTTGTTAAATTTCAAGCAGACGGTCAGTCGAGTGGCTTGCATGCAAATCAAATCTTTTGTTAGTGCTCTAGCACTTTTATTCTTTGATATATATAGTCCGACAAAAGTTAAGCACCACCTGACTTGTTTCAATAATATCTTTTTTAATAATGAACTTATTTCAAATCGGTTTGCTGTTTTCGTTACCTGTACACACATACTTATTAACCTGTGAAACAGGTTATTGATCGATTTTTATTTATGTGTATATGACAGGGTGTGTAAAGTGCCACGTGTACTTTTCAACATTTGTGTTTGCAAACGAAAGCCG
Organism: Gigantidas platifrons; assembly: GCA_002080005.1. Lineage (NCBI taxonomy): Eukaryota > Metazoa > Mollusca > Bivalvia > Mytilida > Modiolidae > Gigantidas > Gigantidas platifrons. The sequence goes on along the minus strand of MJUT01056160.1, from coordinate 497,375 downwards.
ATTTTTTTTGTGTAGAGTTTTAAGTTTAATTTTCTATTGATTTGGTATGGTGCGGCGAAAATTAACCATACCAGAAAGGTGGCAAGCTGTTGGCATGCATAATGGTGGTTTTGCCATAGAAGGGTGGCAGACCACTTCAGGGTTAACCATTCCATCATTGTACGACTGATGCAGCATTTTCATCAAACGGGGAATGTTACTGACTGTCCACGTGCAGGTAGACCTCGCAAAACGACGCCGAGAGAGGACCGATTCATATCCAGACGGGCGCCGCAACGGTCGTTCAGTACAGCTGGTGCACTTCGTGGTAATTTACAGTTTGGAGGCCACATTAGCACACGCACTGTAATCAGATGCCTCTACCATCAGGGAATGCGAGCACGACGACCCATAAAACGTCCACAGTTGACATTACACCATCGTCATGCTCGATTTGACTGGTCACATGATCATTTGGGGTGGACTATTCACACATGGAGACGGGTCCACTGGTCTGATGAAAGTCGTTTTTTGTTACGCCCAACCGACGGTCATGCAAGGGTTTGGTGCCAACGAAACACTTCATTTCAGGACAACCACATTGTGGGCACAACTGCTTTTGGGGGTGGGGGTGTAACTGTCTGGGGTTGTTTTTCCTTTGACTGTAAGTTGGACTTGTACGTTCTTGATGGTAATCTGACAGGCCAAAAATACCGTGACAATATGCTCGCTCCACCCGTAGTCCCCCATTTTGACAATCATGCGTTGGCTGATGACGAGGCGTGTTACAGAACTTCACAAAAAATGCAGTGGATATACTCGTTATTGATTTTTATGCCTTACACATACACACAATAGATGCATTTAAAAGTTCTTAAAATCTGAAGACTCTGCATTTTAATGCAATGTTAAAAACTTCCTTCAAAGACAAACTGGTTTTACGTTTTTCCAGCGCCTGTTTTGAACCCCATTTTTGCCACGTCATAGTCATGTCTTTCAGGATGATAAATACTTCGTAGATTGGTAATTTTAGAGCCCTTGGTGTAGTCTTTTAAGAAGTGTAAGAAAAATGGTGATTGATATCTATTTTATTGTTTTAACAGTATTGATGTAAAAAAATATATCGATAAAAATATAGGGTGGTGCTTAACTTTTGTCGGAGTGTATATTAAAACCAAACTTATATACAAATTATATACACAATATCTCGGTCAATAATTTGTTTAAAGAATAACGCCCCTTGAAGGAGGAAAAAGGGTGAAAATATTCTTGTTAGCATGCTAGCAAATAGTCCTTCAACATATTGAAGATTTAACACTACGACCCCCACATTTGGATTTTAATTGCCTCCCTCTGATGCTTTTACAATTTGTTTTAATTCACATTGGTTGGTTGGTTGGTTTTATAGTGTTTAACGTGACGTTCAACAATATTTCAGTTATATCGTGGCGGTCAGTTTTATTGGTGGATGAAAACAGAGTACCCGGAGAAAACCACCGACCTGCCGCAAGTCACTGACAAACTTTATCACATAATGTTGTATCGAGTACACCTCGCCAGTAAGCGTAGTTCGAACTCACAACTTCAGTGGTGATAGGCATTGATTGCATAGGAAGTTTTAATTCCAACTACCATACGATGACATTGGCCTTGGAGCTACGTTGTCTCAAGAATTAATAATGTATTATGAGATATACAATTTCATTCTATTGCTATGGAAATATCATAAGGGGAAACAACCACTTTTAAAAAAATAAGAGTGCAGAGCAATCTCATTATAATGATGTTTGTTTTGGAGGCAGTCCTTAGATAGAGGTAAAATATACAGGATAATATCAAGGAGTTATTTGAAAATTATATAAGACAGTTTTTATGTAGAAGTGGTCTTTATAACAAGTTTGACACTCTGAATGTGCAGAATATAATTTAAGTACATGTACCCAGGTATATAATTGATGTGTAGCAAAGAGCAAAGGTTTGATATTTATATATATAATTATATATTTGTATGGTCACTATCATGTATTGAAAGGCTTAGCGGGCCTCAAATTTAGTTAATTTCTCATATATAGGTGGACAACAAGACACTACATCCAGTGTATATAGACAAGGCAGTCATACTAAATCTACAATTCAGTTCATTTTACAATAAATAAGCAAACTACCTTTCTGATATTTTTTATATAAGGAATTTGTCATTTCAAAAACGGTGAATCATGGGAAATTTTCCAACGTCCACCCACCAAAATTTGAATTTATATTTACTGTCATTAGTCAGAGTTTGATTAAGGTGTTTTCATATCCCAGAATGCACCAGTTTCTGAAATGGCAGTGTATTGTGATAAATAATAAATAGAATAATACAGGATTATATAATTGTATGTAACAACACTGTTTCTTATTAGTTTCTTACATTCCTTACTGAATAATTTAATTTGGTTTGAATATTTCAATCTGATTGGCTAATCAGCCTAGAGAAAATTTTGGTTATACTTGAAAACCTGGGTTGGCATTTGTGACGTCACCAACATATTCATCCGCCAACGACAAATTCAAATAGTCACATGAAATAATCGTAATCAAAATCGAGGAATAATTAAATTTTGTTGTAAAAATTATATTATAAGGAATATTTGAAATTGTTGAACAGGTCATACTTGCATAACCTGGTTTGGGTCACTTTACACTTATCATAAACCACTCCACGGTTTATTAAGCATAAACTGACCCAAACCAGGTTATATCGTATAACCTGTTCAACAATTTCAAATATTCCTTACATAATGTTGGCTTTATTCATATCATGATACGTTCAAAATATTCCTCAGATTTTGTTGAATTGTTCCCCATTACAGCAATGTAGACCCTGGGACTTAGACCCAATAAACCATGACACCTTCAGTTGTAAAACTTGATTCTTCCCATCACAATGAGGCTTTATTGCATTTCTACTACTATGGGGCCCTGGAGAGGATATTTTAGACCTAACATCTTCTTTATAATACTTGAAATTTCTTATTCAACTGAATGTTTCTAAAAATCATCTGTATTGGGGTAGGGGTATGTGTGCTTAACACCTCTTTCAATAACATTTCAGTTGTGTCATGGATGGAGGGGGGGGGGGAAACCATGGTACACGGAGAAAACCACAGACCTGTCACAAATCACTGACAAGCTTTATCAAATAAAGTTGTAAATTTGCAAAAATTAGGGTTCAAATTCAATTTCTTTAAGGAAGGGAGTGTTCATTTAAGTCAGATGATATGCAAAAACAGATTTCTTGTGAGTTTTTGATTTAATTAATATACATAAAACATATTTTGCCATATATTGGTTACAGGAGTGAACATTGCTATAAAAATAACTGTATATTGTTGAACAGTGAGTAATATATGAGACAAAATAGAAAATAACTGGCATTATAAATAGGAATAAAACCATGCAAATGTCCTTTAAAGCAAAGCATTGCTCAGGGTACTTATCTAAGCATCTGTTTATTGAACTGTAAATAAATGTACAACATTAACTTGAGGAAAGTGACAAAATAAAAAAAAATAAAAATTTCAATAAAATTTCCCTATTAAATTAATCTGAAATGTTTACCAAAAGCATAAGGGTTGGGAATAAAAAAAAAATATTTCACTAAAATTTCCCTAAATTTCTCCGAAATGTTTACCAAAGGCATGATGCTTGGGGTTCCATTAACTAGCCTTAAAACACTTATCACATTCTTGTACCAGTCACTTTAATGTTTATTATGGGTAGGTTAAGCTTAACAGGTGTGTGGTAAATTTAAGTAGACAAGTGATAAACCTTAACTTAATTTTAGTTTTTATATAAAAAGGTCAGCTGCTTGCAAAAGATATATTCATGGATCATGGAAAATGATAATTGCAGAATTTGTAGATAGAATATGGATATATATTTTTTTTAAGTTGGCAGGTTGTAATTAAAGATTTTGATTGAACAGCTTTCATATATTGGATAAACTCAGCACATCACTATAGAACATAGTTACACATTAAATCTACTGTCAAAAATTAAAGCTTTTGTGTATTTCTCTTCTTGCACTCACAGCTGGAGTATAATAAACTAGAGGCTCAGTGTGCTGAGCCTGTGTCGCTCACCTTTCATTCTGCTTTGAGGAAATGTAATACAGAACCTTCCATAGGTGCTTCCCACCAAGCTTCACTTCATTTGGCTGAGGGGGTTTCAGAGGAGAAGAAAAAATGTGAAAAGTTAACGGACGACAGACGCCAAGTGATGGCAAAAGCTCATATTGCTTTTGGCAAGGCGAGCTAAAAATGGTGTTGGTGATGGTATTTCAGATTACCATGTCAAATTTTGCAAGCTTGCAAATATATGAAAAAATATCTATGATTTTTTAACATCATGAATTATATGTTAACTGTGGAAAAAATAACTTGTACTTAATGATTAATAAAAATAAAATACTATGGAAGTTAATAATTAACATCCTATTGTTACAATTTCTGAAAATGGTAGTCATTCATTGATTCAATCATCAAATTACATACACAATTGTAATTATATTTGCTAACTAGAATAAAAACCAAAAGATAGCTTGTTAATTTGATGACAACTAGAATATACAACAGTTACCAGGGCCAGCCTCAAGCCAATTGGACCCCAACGCTTAAGGGGCCTGCACTGGATTTATTTACTCTCGGCTGTTCAAGTACACAAAACAACACACTGCAGGATTTACAGAGAACAGCAGTGGGCCCCACACCTCCTAAGGTAAGCCCCGACAGTTACACAGGATGTAGTGATAAGGCTGTTGTGTTGGTGTAGGGATACAAGCAATGTAATAAGTAACATACAGAATTTACAATCTGAAAATTATTCGGATCTTTTTACAGTTTTACAGGTGTATAATTTCTTTTTGCTCATAATTCGTGTTAAATAAATAAAAATTAAATTAATTTCTATCTGAATATCATATAACCGGTAATTTCTGCAGTATTCTACATTCAACTCCGGACCACAGAAATTAAAATCACAGAATATTAAGTAAAATAAATGTTTAATGTCCCGTAATAAACTAGAGGCTCAGTTGAACCTGTATCGCTCACCTGATATAAATAAGTCCTCTTAAGAATGTCTGCATGCCGAATACATCTAAGTTACTATTCAAATCCCACAGGGTTCTATGTTAAAACTATGTCTGCTCATGGCAGCCATTTTGGATGAAGGATGTGGTCAACGGACACAATTTTGAAAGTATATACTACTCAAGGAACATCCATGCCATGTTTGCTTTAAATTGGCTGACTGGTTTCAGAGGAGAAGACTTTTAAACAATTTTCCCACTGGGTCCTATGTTAAAACTATGTCCGCTGACGGTGGCCATTTTGGACCGAGATTGGGGTCACTGAACACAATTTTGGAAGTTGAGCACCTAAGCACCATCGATGACATGTTTGCTATATTGGTTTACTGGTTTTAGAGAAGGAGGTCACTGGATATAATTTTGAAAGTTGACCTTTAAGGACCATTCATGCCATGTTTGCTTTAAGTTGGCTTACTGGTTTCAGGGGAAAATATTTTTAAACATTTTTCCCATAGGGTCCTATGTTAAAACTATGTTCGCTGACGGTGGCCATCTTGGATGGAGGTCGGGGTCACTGCACATAATTTTGAAAGTTGACCACCTAAGGACCATTCATGCCAAGTTTGTTTTAAATTTACTTATTGGTTTCAGAGTTAAAGACTTTTAAACATTTTTCCCATAGGGTCCTATGTTAAAACTAAGTCGAGTCATGACGGCCATCTTGAATCTCCGATCAGCAAATGATTCACAAGTTTAGTACATGACCACCCAATGATCATTCCTGCAAAGTCACAATTCAATTGGTTTAGTGGTTTCTGACAAGAAGATTTTCAAGGTTTCAACCAATCAGAGCACGTTATTGGCCCTGGCGGCCATGTTGAATTTCCGATCTACACCAAAAACACAAATCTGGTAGAGGACCATCCAATGAACATCTATGGCCTATGGCCAGCTGAGCTAAAAATCAATACAAATTACCTTTTCAAACTCTAATACATCCGGAAGTGTTGAATATTTAATTAGTCCTATTACTATATCACAATTAAAGAAAAAAACCAACTGACATTGTATAACTGTTTACACAACAATTAAATATAGATTCTCCTTCAGTTGCCCGTGGGTTACGATATTTCTCCACGCGAGAGAGTTAAATTACAAATTTTAGCCATGAGCCATAAGGCGAGTGGTTAAATTTTTTAATTTAACTCTCGAGAGTGGAGAAATATCGTAACCCACATGGGCAACTAAAGGAGAATTTGTTTCTCCCATTATTTAACACGAACTTTATTTCAAAAGCCATCAAACGAGTCAAACGCGGGGAAAGGCACGAGACATTTTAATCCTCTAGAGGATTACAGATTTTTCCACCACTGGTTCAGCGGGGTTAAAATGACGTCATAATGGGAGAAAGGTTATTTAGCTGTGGCATGACAATTTTTAACTTTTAATTACAATTAATCCAGACCTAGAAATATTATTGTACCAAGCTGATACCGACAATAATTGAAACATTCACATGATCAAATAAATGTTTACAATCATAATAAAAGGCCGTTGGCCACTGGTCCCCCGACGCCAAGGTTATATCGTAAGATTAAATTTTGAAACTACTGTAAACTAGAGGGTCAGGTGAGCCTGTATCACTCATAATTCTGAAAGGGGACCATCCAAGGACCATTTTGAAGTAAAAAAAGGGGAGAAACTCTGGTAAAATTTGTCGAAAAATGATCGCTATCGCACTTGACCTAGATATTCATGAGATACACTTACATACCAAACCTAGTTTCAATCTGACTATTTGTTCCCAAGTTATCATCTGAAAACCAAATATTTAGCAATTTTGAGGTATAAAAAGGGGCACAACTCTAGTAAAAATAGTCGAAAAATTGTCATTATCGAACTTGACCTAGATATTCATAAGATACACTTACATACCAAACCTAGCTTCAATCTGACTTTTCATTCACAAGTTATCATCTGGAAATCAAAAAGCACACGGACAGATGGACGGACGGACGGACGATACCCATTTCTATAGTCCCTTCGACGAAGCGTCGGGGGACAATAAAGAAATGTATTAGTAGTAGAATTCCGGTTAACCCGTGTTTTTGTGTCTACATTATATTAAAGAATTTAATATATAATTGCTTCTAATCATAATTCTGCTTAAAAAATGGTTATATGCTAAAGCATGAAAATTAAAAAATATATATCATAACTATCAAACATCATACCAACATCGATCCAACTGCTGACTTCATATTTCATGTCAACAAAATAGATCGCAAAAACAGTGAAAAAATAGTTTCTTAGAAGAATTTGAAGCTACCTAATGTGTATTCAGAAGCTGTAACCTTTGAAAACTTTCAAAAGGACTAAATTTGGTTTGACTTCCAAAGACCACTGTTCAGTGCACCAGTTGTTTATAGTAACATAATGAAACTGCCCTTTATCGCTTCAGTTGTTGCTTCCTGTAATACAAACAATTTTTTAGGCACCGAGATTTTCAATCCGCAAAAAATAAATGTCTTCTTTTTAGTCTAAAACTGCAGAAATTACCAGTTATACAGAATTTGTCACTACTATTTGATCCCTATGAACCAGTTGACCTTTTATTGATCTATGTATAAGCTATCCACAAACTTGTGTGTGCTACCTGACAAATAATTAGTACAAACCTATTACACGCAGGTATACAGTCCCGTGGATCAAGACAGTATCCACAGTCTGATAAAGTTTCTGTAAAAGGCATGTCTTTATATTTCTGCAACAAGCTATAATTTATCATATATCTGGTATGAAAGGAAGAACAGGGTTCCAGTACAGTGTCACAGACTTTGAAAACATTCAGTACATGGTTTTTTTCTTCTTTCGGCAATTGAGGAATGTTAAATTCTTTTGAAAGATATTCATAAGTATAGCAGTCAGCTACAAAAGAAAAGAAATATATTTACATAAATTATCTGGCCTGCTAAATACAGATAGCATCAAACACGAGCCTGTTAAGTACAGATATCAACCTGCTAAGAACAGATATTATCAAATAGCAGCCTGCTAAGTACAGATATCATCAAATATCAGCCTGCTAAGAACAGATATCATCAAATAGCAGCCTGCTAAGTACAGATATCATCAAATATCAGCCTGCTAAGAACAGATATCATCAAACAGCAGCCTGCTAAGAACAGATATTAACAAATAGCAGCCTGTTAAGAACAGATATCATAAAAGAGCAGCCTGCTAAGTACAGATATCATCAATTATCATCCTTCCCTCCGGCTATATCTACATGCTGGCTCCATAAACAAAACTTGTATCAAAGTCCGTGTGAGCTGAACAGGACTTATCAACAGTCAGCAGGAGTTATCACCAAATTCTCCTAACATTTAAACGATAATTCCTGTGAAGATGGCAAAAATAAATAAAATTGATCTACACCATTAGCTAGTTAACATTATTTTTTAAAACATATATCAAATTAAGAACTGTCGCGTTAGAAATATCAACAAACATCGTCCTACAAAAATGTACTTTACACAATTCTTGATAACCTCTCCTCAGACGTCATAATTTATTACGTCATAAAGGAGGTTGTGACCGTCATGTTTTCTAAACCGGAACGACATTGGTTAGCAAAACCTTTAATGAAAATGGGTGACTTTGATGTTTGTAATAAAAAAAAAAATGAATATCCCCATTAAAGGGAAATTCCAACAATCTTAACCTTTATATAAACCTGTAAAAATGAATGGTATATTTTGCAAACTACTTATGAACTACGGTTTTGGGGAAGCGTATTTTGAATATTTTGAATCATGTAATTTTTCCCCGCGAAAAATACAAATATAGATGTATCCGTGTTTATGGTTGATGGATGTTCATCTGAATGTGAATATAATTGATACTGAAAAATATCAGCCTGCTCGACAGAATATGAAGTTTGTGACTCGTTCGCTTTGCTCACTCGCCAACAAACTTCATATTCTGGCTCGGCAGGCTGATATTTTCGGTATCAATCAATTCACATCCAGATAACATATACATATAAGCCTGCTAAGAACAAATATGATCAAATAGCAGCCTGCTAAGTACAAATATCATCAAATATCAGCCTGCTAAGAACAGATATGATAAAATAGCAGCCTGCCAAGTACAGATATCATCAAATAGCAGCCTGCTAAGTACAGATATCATCAAATATCAGCCTGCTAAGTACAGATATCATCAAATTGCAGCCTGCCAAGTACAGATATCATCAAATAGTACACCTGCTAAGTACAGATATCATCAAATAGCAGCCTGCTAAGTACAGATATCATCAAATATCAGCCTGCTAAGTACAGATATCATCAAATATCAGCCTGCTAAGTACAGATATCATCAAATAGCAGCCTGCTAAGTACAGATATCATCAAATATCAGCCTGCTAAGTACAGATATCATCAAATAGTACACCTGCTAAGTACAGATATCATCAAATAGCAGCCTACTAAGTACAGATATCATCAAATATCAGCCTGCTAAGTACAGATATCATCAAATAGTACACCTGCTAAGTACAGATATCATCAAATAACAGCAACGTTATAAGCATTGCCGAACTAGAATTTTCATATTGCCTTACACTCATAAAACAATATTGATATAAGGCATCATGGTCCAAATTGACTTCACCTGTTTATGTTTTTAAGGGTTATGTTTATGGTGTTTTAACACCACTTTCAACAAGTCACTGACAAACTTTATCACATAACGTTGTGTACACATCTCCATAAGCTGGATTCGAACTCACAACCTTAGTGGTGATAGGTACTGATTGCATATGTAGTAGTAAATCCAACTACCACATGATCACGACAGCCCCTTGTTTTAATAAGTAATCATATCACACCTATCAAACAAATAATATATTGAAACTTTTAACATTTTTCTTGCTGCATAACTTTATAATGGTAACGGCATCACGGATAAAATCAAATATGGCCTGCAATCATAATACCATAAATGGTTTATGTACAGGAATTATAAATAAAGATATTCAGAAGCCATTTGTATCCAACAGAAAGACATATAGATGGAAACTGCTACAACATTATTATCATAATTTTTCCATATAGATTGATTGATTTATTTTTGGTATTTAATGCCACTTTCAACAATATTTTAGCTATATCATGGCGGCCAATTTTAGTGGTGGAAGAAGCCGGATTACCCGGAGAGGACCACCGACCATGGGCAAGCTACTGGTAAACTTTATCACTTGTGAGTCGAGTGCGCCCTTTTCTGTAATTTACAAAACCGGGCGCGAACCCACGTTGTATTGGTGATAGGTTTGTATGAGTTGTTAGGTAATCCAACTACCTAACTCACTGAGCCACCCGGGCCCTTTTCCATATAGGATAAATACTCTAAAGAAGAAATACCAGTAGTTACCATTTACTGTTCCATGTTAAAACGATTTTCTAATATCAATAAAGAGTAATCAGAAAAACCTTCATTTTCAAAAAAAAATATGTGTTTGTTAATACAGTCAAAACCTTGGTGCCTCGAACTCGGATGAGTCGAATATCATGGATGGCTCGAACCGATTTGAAAGTCCGGTAAATTTTCCCTATATTTCTAAGTAGAAAAAACCTTGGTGCCTCGAACTCGGATGGGTTGAATGCCATGGATGGCTCGAACTGATTTGAAAGTCCTGTCAATAATAAAATCACGAATTTTACCAAGCCAAACTCGAACAAGGTAATTTAATTGACAGATGTATGTTACGGTTGAATGTGCTCACTGCAAGGTGTGATAAATTTCAGATTACCAACAGATAATTATTTACTTAACAATTACAGGTAGAGGGATAAACTTGTCATCATTTGTGGTAATTAGTCATTAAATTCAGCTGTGGCTTGATTATTGACCAATTATTGAACCCGAGATCCGTGTCGCTGATTGCACCAGCCGAGCCTATGTAACAAAATATTTGTTCCGGCCTGATATTTGTTCTGCCAGAACCTATTTCACAGAAAATTTGTTCTGTCAGAACTTTTAAAAAGAAAAATTAGTTCCTGGAATATATGTCATAGGAAAATTCATTCCGCCTATGTGAAATTTGTTCTGGTATCTATTTCACGACCAACAGTGAAATTTGTTCCGGAATGAACATTACAAAAACAATTATTAGTTTCTTTGTTAGACAAAGTTTAATATTTTTCTCCAATATTTGATTAATTAACAGGCAATGGTGTAAGATTCCAAATGGTATTAAACATAAATATGAATTTATATACAATATTACACATGTATTTAGGTCTTTCGGCTAATCGAAAAGCAAATACTTATAATTAATTTGGTTTATTTAATTTAATAGCAATCAAAAACACACATACAAATGTATGTTAAGTACATGTCAAACTTCTCCACCATGATTAACTTTCATTTTTTTATATTTTATCGTAGTCATAAATGAATGACTGTCTTTTAGTTTTTTTTTGTTTTTTTTTGTTTTTTATCTCGTTTTGATTTGAACTAAATGAACACAATTCATGATTTTCATACATATGCATCAGTGGAAACTATTTCCCAGTTAATTATGGAACTTATTTCACCAGGTAAGAAATGAGGGAACTTTTTTCACAACTCTGGAATTTATTTTATCAGGTAATTTACAGGAACAAATTTCACATTAGTGGAACTTGTATAATATAATCTAATTTTCCAGTGAAAAATGTTCTACCAGAACTTATATCACAGGAAATTATTTCTGGGGGAACTTTTTTCACAGGAACTTATTTTGGCTCACACCTACACTCGACAATAATTACAATCAAATGTTTACAATCGCAATAAAGTTGATTCAGACAATATTTAAAATTATTATTACATGAATTATTATTATTGAGTGTTATTTTTTTATTTTATTTTATTTTTTTATAGTTGCTGGGATCGAATAATATCAAATTGCATGGTCTCAAGGTTCATCTAAATACCAAAAACAAAAGAAGAGTACTTGTTCTGAAATATTGATTAACCTGAGTTTTTATGTGTATATAATACCAAAAAGAAACAATTATTCTTCAAATTAAAAAAAAAAAAAAAAGAAAAGGAAAATGGCTAAAATTTTAAAATTGGCCATTAAAAATATATATACGAATTATCAGCATTATACCGATATCGATCCAAGTGTTAATACCTGACCTCATTTTTCCTGTTTATAAAATAGATCGTGAACAAAGTGATAAAAAAACGTTTCTAAGGTACGTTTGAAGATACCAAAGAGGTATTCAGAAGCCGTAGTCTTTGAGAACTGTCTAAAGGATTAAATATTTTTTATGAGAAAGGCCCACTTTACTGTGCATCAGTTATCATAGCATAATGAAACTGCCCGGGTCAGAACCAGATTTTTTTCTCTCTAAAATTACAGGACCTTGGTGGCTCGAACTACCGATAGCTCAAACAGATTTTAACAGTCCCTTTGAGTTCAAGTCAGCGAAGTTCTACTGTATTCCAAAATGAAAACATTTGTGTGATTTATATATATTATTGTATGATTTCATATGTATGATATATATGTACAAAAAGTGGTTAGGGTTATGGTGTTTAATGCCACTTTCAACAATAATTCAGTTATATTGTGGTGGTCAGGTCTTTTTAATTGGTGGAGGCAACCGGAGAAAACCACCGACCTGCCACAAGTCAGTGAAAAACTTTATAAGATAATGTTGTATCAAGTACACCTCACAATGAGTGGGATTAAAACAGAGATTGACATCTAAAATTTTCAAGAGGTAGTCCAGGGACTAGTGAATGACAAATTTTTAGTTACCTCCAGAAAAATTTAGTAGTCCCTAAAAGTTGAATAAGCAAAGCAGCATTTTTTTATTACTTGCAGTTGTTTTAACAATAAAATTAACTAACTAACTAACTGGGTACTGTGTTTGATTTCAAACAAAGTGATATTTTATACAACTATCAAGTTTTTTATCCTGAGTTGAACAGGCCGCTAAACTGGGAAGTGTACCAACATTTATAGTTAAAACTTTTAATGATTGGAAAAATTAAATGTAATTGATTTCAGAACACATTTATTCAAACTACAGCATGATCAAATCAAATTGTCTGAGTGATTATTCACTGTTGTAGTCACTGTAATTGTCATCATCCTTGTTATTGTTTTTGTGTGACCATTAAGGCATTTGACATATTATGAGATCGAATACTTTCAATCTTGAATGTTCTGCATCCGTTAATAAAAGTTCCAATACGTTCATACATTCTACAGATTTTGCCAACACCATTTGTTACGTGATATTCTAGCCATTCAAACATTGTAAGCCAGTGAGGCTGAAATTCTCGTATACGAATGGATCTATCATATTCTTGTTTCCGTTGGCACATCTCTTCATTCGTTTTACACTTTTTAGAAGGTAGCCCTTTATAATTTGTCAGAAATTTCTCCATAGCTGCGTCAAAATGCTGCCGGAAGTGCAGACCCTCATCTTTAGTTTTCATTAAAAAAATGTGATGACAAACTAAAGACCAAAAAGAATGAAGCGTCCCCGAATTGACAAAGATGATGAAAATTATTTCATTTACTATCAAAACGTAATTTATCAACCATTGATTAGTTATAGGTTTGCTTCATAAACGATTTTCACTAACAAAATAGAATTTAAACACAGAATTCCCTAAAATTGTTTTCAGAAAGGAACGTTATAATGCGTTGCTATTTACAGTATAGAGCTTAATACCAAACAATTTTAATCAACCAATCACAACGGAGATCTTAAAATAGAACTAAATAAATCAACAACACGATTTATTTATATCATACTATTTCGGGATAGAAGTTACGACCATGTTGCAAAACTTTTAAAGTTGAAAGAATCCTCATTTTTCCGGTTTTTGGTTTTAATAATTCACTAGTCAGACGGACTACCACTTTGCATCAATTTGGTCGTCCCCGACTATTTTAACTCGCCTCGGGCGATCGGACTAGCGTAAATGTCGATGCCTGTAAAACTCACAACTTTATAGGGGATAGGCACTGATTGCACAGGTAGTAAATCTAACTACCATATGATACACCACGACCATGACGGCCCCCCATTATATACATATTATTGTATAATTTCATTTGTATTATATATACAATATCCCTTAGTAACTAATTCTGAAATTTAGCAAAGACAAACTGACTCTACACAGTGTAAAAAAACTACAATACATTTTAAAGTAGTTTGGCATACCTTGTTCAGCATGGGTATTGTGCTGTTCTGTAAACCAACTCCATTCAAATAAAAATCTGAAGGAAAAAATTATTAATTTAGTAGACAAAATGACGGAGATGATGTTTGCATTCCTGTATACTCCTCGAGGGAACATCTTCTTTGTTCTCTGCTGCAGAATACAACCTCTCCAAAAAGATGTGTCTGCTAGCTGTGTGAGCAAATCAGATACACAATTCAGGCTTTACTCATGACTTTTCTGGGTTCCTGCAGCTTTGTTATTTTTTCATCAGAATCTAATGTAGCTGTAGACTTTCAGATAAATTTTTGGTAAAATGAAAACGAATGCAATTTTTTCTTAGATCACTGCAGCTTCTTATAACAAAAAAGTATAATTTAGCATAAAAAATATTTATGAAAATGATATTTGGCCATTTTTGTCTGAAATATCAGTAATGTTTAAGTACAGATAAATAAGATAAATAAACAGCAGGTTTCTTCCCATTTCTCAGTAAAATATCCCAAATAACTTTTTGAGTTTCACAAGATCAATACAGTGGCATATTTTGCTTAAAACTGAGTACTAATGAAAACTGACTTACATAACAGTTTCTGTAAACATCCACAGTACAAGATGAAGTAATCGTTTAAAAGGCTGAAAAAGAAAATAATATTTAGATTCAATTTATTTAATCTGATACAGACTTTTGTGACATTCTGTATGTAGGAAAGTTAATTGTCGAAAACAAAGTAATGAAATTACACAAATTCCTTTATATTAACATAACCTGACTCCACTGCTTCTTTTAATTTGCAAGTGCGGAGGCTTTACGGTATTCAACACCATTTTCAACATTATATCAGCTATATTGTGGCGGTAAGTTTTATTGGTGGAAGAGACTGATGTACCAGGGCAAACCACAAGCCTATCACAAGTCACTAACAAACTTTATTACATAACGTTGTATCTAGTGCACCTCACCATGAGCTCACAACTTTAGAGGTGATAGGCACAATTAGCAAAGGTGATCTACTGGTGTTTATCGTTAGATATATGACGATCACTAAACTTATTACTGTATAACAAATATTGTATCATTTTTATAAAATAAAAAAATCTCAAATCAACACATCTGACACAGTGAAATCTGTCTTAGTAAAACTGATAAATTACAACATCCTATTGAGTCCAAATATTTTATGTATTGGAATAACTTCTTTCTTATTTTAGTTGCTACTTCGATTCCCACGCATGGCAAGGTGTACTCGATACAACATTATGTGATAAAGTTTGTCATTGTCTGGTGACAGGTTTGTGTGTATTCTCTGGGTATTCCGGTTTCATCCACCAATAAAACTGAAATATTGTTGAAAGTGGCATTAAACACCATAACCGTACTTCATTATTTTAGCACCTGTTTCATCCCAAACAAATAAACGGTACTATGTGTTCAGTTTAGATATTTTTGAGTAGAGTTGTTGGTATGGATGAAAATACCGGTACTCACATTCAAAAGAAATGCAGCAGAATTTTCACCATTCATGTCTAATTTTCTGCTACACATTACTTGTCTATTTAAATACTGTTCTCTGAAAATAAAACAACCAAATTACTGTATCTGTTAAAATATGGCCCATTAAAGTACATCTTTGATTTAACAAAGGCCTGTTTTACTTCAATATCAATTAAAATTCAGGTTACATTAGGTTTCTGATTATTTTATAGCAGACTGGCTAAACAAATACTTTGGAGAAAGTAAAGGATATTCTTTCACTGTAAAAATTCCATAATCCATGTGGTTTGTGAGATTGTAGAAAATTCAACCAATCAGAATAAATAATTGATCAATTAGACAAAAAGACAGACACATGTCAAAGATGAAACCAAATAATAACAATTAGACACATGTTTCTTTGAATTAATTACAGGATTGTGATAGGTGTCATCTACAAATCATGGACATCTATACATACAGTCAAACCTGTATTAAGAGGTCACCTTTGGGACAAAAAAAAGTGGTCTTTTAAGACAGGTAACCCCTTAAAAGAGGTTCATTTCACATGAAATATTCTATGACAGGACAAGAAAAAGATGACCTTTTAATACAAGGGACTGCTTAATAGAGGTGATCACATGGGCAGGTTTAAATGTAATAATATTAAATAATTAAACTTACTTCTTGAAAAAATGACGATTAACCAATTCATCCATTAAAGATGTATCAATGGGTAATTCTTGTAATTTATCTGTCAACATTTTACCTGCTATAGTATTCTAGAAAAAAAATCAAGAAATTTAATATTAATTGACTGTAATTATCAGTGTAAAATAGTCACTTCTATAACAAGAAAATCATCATACCAGCCAGAATATTTGTAATAAAAGGTGTCCAAAAACTAATAACATATACTGGTGAGTGATTGATTGTTGTTTAATGCCAAGTGAGTAATCTATTTTTAGCTATATCATGACGAAAACATGTTGCAGTTTTATGTGATAATGATATGTCTGCTTAGTACTAGACCAAAATTACTTAGATGGATTTTGGTAGTGCCAGCACGCTGAAGTAACAGTAGACATGTCACTCTATTCAGATGCATTATCTTGATCCTCAGCTAACCAGTCTTTTCTCTTGCTCCATAATACTTCCTGCTTAGTGGACAAGCAGCAAGTACCAATTTTATAGTCTTTGGTTTGACACACCCAGGACTCGCACCCACTTGAGGTGAGCACACTAACCATTGCACCATCGATGTAGTTCAACATATTCTAAAATCATGATACCAGATATCCTGTAATGGTCTCCAACTAGTAATGACAACATATTCCACTTTCTTTACACATGTAAATTTTAATTCTATTCCTATGTTATTTCAAATATTTTGCTATTTATCTGTCCACAGCTCTGTCATCTCATTGTTCCAATATATCTATGACATACAGTATAACAAAAATGTTAAAAAATTTTTTATCCTCAACCTTCTACATTTTGCAATCTAAATATAACTAGGAAGAACTGTTTTAGATACCTAAAACTTATGTTTCCCCTTAATGTGGCCATCTGTACAACAACCTATCTCGAAAGACAAAAGTTTTATGGCCCGGACAAGAAAATACTATTTAAAAATCCACTATTTGACCTTGAGGTCAAAGGTCAATGTCCCACGAAGGTCATTACGGTACGTGACACACTGCCTTATGGTCATGCACCCACATACCAAATATCATTGAACTATCTCGAAAGAAACAATTATTTGACCTTGAGATCAAAGGTCAAGGTCCCACGAAGGTTATTGTGATATGCGAAACACCGCCTTATGGTCATGCATCCACATACCAAAAATCATTGACCTATCTCAAGACAAAAATGTTATGGCCCGGACAAGAAAATTCCATTTAAAAAACAATTATTTGACCTTGGGGTCAAAGGTCAAGGTCCAATGAAGGTGATTGTGGTACGCGACACACCACCTTATGGTCATGCACCCACATACCAAATATCATTGACCTATCTCAAAAGACAAAAAAGTTATGGTCCGGACAAGCTTCGCTGAGAAGAAGCGGAAGAAAAAAATCAGACTAAAACAATATGTCTCCCTTCGTTCGAAGGGGAGACATAATTAGATGTTTGATGCATCTTTTTTATTTTTTCAAATGGCATCTCATATTGGGTCACATCACCTTTTATTTACTATCAGAATTTCTTTATTTCTTTTCGAAAAATCACAACTCTAAAACATCAACATCATTTCTTCTCACTTCTCCCTATTCTGTCCAAGAGGGAGGTCACTTCTCCTTATTCTGTCCAAGAGGGAGGTCACTTCTCCTTATTCTGTCCAAGAGGGAGGTCACTTCTCCTTATTCTGTCCAAGAGGGAGGTCACTTCTCCTTATTCTGTCCAAGAGGGAGGTCACTTCTCCCTATTCTGTCCAAGAGGGAGGTCACTTCTCCCTATTCTGTCCAAGAGGGAGGTCACTTCTCCCAAACATTGAAAGCCCTGAGAACCATTACAAAATATTTTCATAATTTTGGAAGGGGGAGAACCATACTTACATTTTCGCTATCTGTATTAGCATAAAGTATGTATCCATTACTGTCTAATATGTAACAGTTTATCTTGTCCTGAAATAAAATAAATCGATTGGTGTTAGGTTTCAACAAAGCAGTACATAAGCTATGGATATGATGAGACAAGCATACAAACAAAACAATTATGGGACGGAAACATCAATAAATGATTGCTTGCCCATGGTCGGGGTTCTCTCCGGCTTCTACCACCACTAAAACTGGTCACCATAATATAGCTGAAATATTGCTGAAAGTGGCATTAAGCACCAAAAATAAAATAAAATCAAATCATCAATGAATGTTTTGATGCTTCACTAAAGGATGGCGTTATTCATCGATAGCATGAATATCATTTTAATAAGGAAATCAAGGTGGTCACTACAATACCATTAGAATCACAAGAAATACATTTTGACAAACAAATCCCAAAACAAAAAGGAGGGATTCGGTGCTTGAGAACATACAGTAGCTGGATTTACATCTACTTATGTAAACATCATTTTATCACCAATAACAATTTGTAAGTTCATCTCTTGCCATTGGGAGGTGAACTTGACACATAAATGGTAGAAAAAAAACTTGAACAATCGTTTTTTTTACATAGGAATCTGGAAAAGACAACACAATATCTAACTGAACACATTTATTATATATACTAGACACCAGAAACTCTCAATAATAATAAAACTGACTGAGATCTGGTGTTGCAACTGTTAAAATTTCAAGTACAAGCTTTGTATCGGTACTCGAAAAAAAACCCAAAAAACCCAGCCAATCAGAGTATTGTATCGTTACATCTACAATGTTTTGATTGGATGATTTTTGAGTAGGAGAACAAAAATCGTATCTAAACGTTTTATGATAGTAGTGCCATGGTTTCTGGAAGGGTTGATTAATGATGATATAAATGTAATGACTAATTACATCATCATATGCATCATCAACGATTTGTAAATTTACCCTCTCATCTTTATACACGAAAAAATATATTGCCTATGTCAAGCAACAAGCATGATTTCAAATATTATCGTTGATTGCAAACGTGTAACTGTGGGACATTACTCTGACATCGTCTTGATAAATTCTCAATAAACATACTATCTTTAATATGCTTTGCTCATATTGGACTTCTCATCCCATTTCATATCTTAGCCTTCACCTTCAATGGGATATTGCTCTCAGAAATCCATTCTAAAAAAAACCAAATCAACGATAGTACAGTGAAGCCTTTCTATAAGACCGTACCCTGAATAAACCGGAATCATATATAAACCGAACTTTAAATAAAGTCCTAATAAAGAAAATCTTTGTTAATCTAACTATATATACTGAACCCATCTATCTTACAGACCTGATTTTACGAGGACAACAAAAAAGTGGAAATCGGCAATTGGAAGTATTGAATATACTATAAAAATAGGAATCGTAACGGTAAAATCCGGAATAAAAAAAAGCGGAATTCCGCTTTAAAGCGGACGAAAATCAGGTCTGATCAGATTCAGTTTAGACAGGTTTCACTGTACATATTTAAAACTCAATAATAAAGTGTAGTGTTTCTGTTTACAATATAGTCTTACAAAATCTTTACAGGATAAAGGGTGTTGTTGATTGGTCAATGGTACTGCCTTTATCGTTACTGCATCTTCCATTGTCTGGACAAAATCCATGTACTTCAGCTGTAAACCTACGACCCCTACTGTAAATTTCCTGGGATATATAGGTGCTGTAATCGTTACAACCATTTTATTACGGTCCGCTAAAAAAAATTATTTAAAATTTGATCAATTTAAATTAAAATTAAGATTTTTACTATTTGAGATCATCTATCATTAAAAAACAACACAACAAATTGGAGAAAGAATACGCCAAATGAAACATTGATACAGATTTCAGAAATAATTACAGCAAAACTTTTAAGATCAGTCAATAAGCATATCTACAAGCATGCACTAATACAGCTGAACTACAGCAAAAGTTGGTGCTAAACACCAATAAATCAATTATATCTACAAAGAGGACAAAAAGCTATGCTTGGCCTTCTTTGATCAGAATGCTATACTAGATATCATGGAGATGGAATCCATCTCTGTGGGCCCCGCCATCAATCACTTGTGGTAAAAAAAATTGTAAGGACAGACTGGTGTTAACCTCAGATTTCTTACGTAACATATACCCTAGTGACAATTAATAATCACTTTAGGCATCAATGATGAAGTAGCAAAATGCCACGAACAAGATGAGTTTGTTACGGTAAAATCACTAATTTGACCTTGAGGTCAAAGGTCACCAACAATGGTACGCCACACATCGTCTGGAGGTGGTCTACCTACATGCAAAATATGAAAAGCCTATCTTGAACGATAAAAAAGTTACAGCCTGGACACGATTTGTTACGGATACAGGGACCGATTTGACCTTGAGGTCAAAATTCAAGGTCAAAGGTCACCAACAATGGTACGCCACACATCGTCTGGAGGTGATCTACCTACATGCCAAATATGCTAAGCCTATATTGAACGACAAACAAGTTACAGCCCGGACACGATTTGTTACGGATGCAGTGACCGATTTGACCTTGAAGTCAAAATTCAAGGTCAAAGGTCACCAACAATGGTACACCACACATCATCTGGAGGTGGTCTACCTACATGCCATATATGAAAAGCCTATCTTGAACGACAAAAAAGTTACAGCCCGGACACGATTTGTTACGGACGCAGGGATCAATTTGACCGGGAGGTCAAAATTCAAGGTCAAAGGTCACCAACAATGGTATGCGACACATCTTCTGGAGGTGGTCTACCTACATGCCAAATATGCAAAGCCTGTCTTGAACGATAAAAAAGTTACAGCCCGGACATGATTTGTTACGGAAACACAGACTGATCACTATAGGGCGTCAGTCACTTAGTGGCGGGGCCCTAATTAAAGGTTAAAAATCGAGTGTAATGGAATATTAATACTGGTATTTTTCTTAACTACATTTTTCTTTAAAATCATCATGTTCTAATGTTGAAAAGTTAACTGTGTATGTTAAAAAAGAAAAAAAGGCTAGGCAACTGACCAGCACACAAAATTAGGTAAACATTGTGAAAAGTTGTAAATAATCGGGTTTACGATATTCACTTAAGTTTAAGTGAGCAGTAAATAAAAAATCAGAATATTCCTTTTTCCAGAAAATAAGGGGAAATAATTCCATTAACTAAAAATAATATCTGGAGCTCTCACCATTTCATATGAAATAACTGATGATATCTGTATTAATATATAAAACTAGAACTGTGAGTGACCTCACTGCAGTTTAGTAGGAATTGCGCTTACAAGGTACATGCCCCCCCCCCCCTTTTTCGTGAAAGTATAAGTTGAATTATCTCCCCTTTTAAATTTTGGACAGCAACCATATTCCTTCATGCACATCTGCAGGTAGTGTACTACAAGTGTGTAAAGTTTCATAAAAATCCAATAAGCCGTTTAGGAGGAGTTGCGCTTACAAGGTACATGGACGGACGGACGGACAGGGTGATTCCTATATACCCCCCCCCACCCAAACTTTGTTTGCGTGGGGTATAAATATAGATATTTAGGTCTGAAAAATGTCAAAATATTGTGCATAATTCCTTGTTGTGTTAATAAATTGTCTGTAAAAATGGAAAATTACTATCAAAACAAGAGAAAGTTGATCTGGTGATCACAGATACCCCCGCATTTGGTTGAGCCATACTTTAAATATCGTCCGGAAACCTAAAAAGTCCCCATTTTTTAAGAGAAAAAGGTCATAACTCAGGAACGGTAAATTTGAAATACACCATAATCGAATTTAACCTGTAATTAATAGTCCACAGCATTGTGTTAAAGTTTGAAAAGATTTGGTTGAGCGGTACTTTAATTATTATCCGGAAACGAAAAGCGTGACGGACGAACAGACATGAGGATCCCTATATACCCCCGACTCTTGTTGAGCGGGGGTATAAAAAGAGAAAAAAAGGTATACTATGTTAAAGAAATAAAGGCTGTGCTTACCAGTATCAGTATAGAATGGTACAGAGTATGTATACTTGTAACCATGTTCTACACCTTCAACAGCTTGTCTGTAATACTTGTTCTTTATTGTTTCTATGTTATCTTTTATAAAGTTTCTGTAAACAGAAGTAAAATCAACATTACACTGAGGTCTATTCTATTTATTTATACAGTCAAATCTGTTTTTTTGACCATATTTGTTATGCAATGACTTTTACAATGTGATCTTATTTAATTTCCTTTCACAGTGTGCTTCATAGTAAATAAACCTGTATATATCAGTCTTACTTGACCCTTTTCATAGAGCACTTGGAAGGTCACATAAGACAGATTTGACTGTTTAAGATATGTTTTTATGTTTTTTGAGGTTTGTTTAAGAAATAAATCATGGAAGCCAGAATGTGTTGGCAGTTTTAACATGGATTGTCGGATATTAGTATTTTATCCCGAGCCAGAAGTGAGGGATAAAATTTACTAATATCCGCCAATCCATGTTAAAACTCAAAACACATTCTCGCTTCCATGATTGGTTTCGATTCTGATATGTCTAAGAGTACAAATACGGTAGTATACTTTGATTGGAAGATGGTAATTTATATTTATGCTTGCGGAAAATGTCGCACACAATTTATGCAACTCAAATAATACTATGCCCTCTATCGGCATTATTCAGGTTACAATTTATGCTGCCAATGGAAAAATCGGTCACATTCACCGGCGCATGTGCTAATGAGATTATACCGAATTGATAACTCGCTTGTTTGTTAACAAAGCGAAAGAAGGAGGGCATGTTAGAATTATTAGTAGTCTATATACACTACAGTCTGAAGTACTGTCAACAGATTCCTACCATTTAGTCTGGGTTTTTTTTTAGGTTTGTTTAAATGTAATCTACATACACTACAGTCTGAAGTACCGTCAACAGATTCCTACCATTTAGTCTGTTTAGGCTGTTTTTTTTTAGGTTTGTTTACATGTAATCTACATACACTACAGTATGAAGTACCATCAACAGATTCCTACCATTTAGTCTGTTTAGGCTGTTTTTTTTTAGGTTTATTTACATGTAATCTACATACACTACAGTCTGAAGTACTGTCAACAGATTCCTATCATTTAGTCTGTTTAGGCTGTTTTTTTTAGGTTTATTTACATGTAATCTACATGCACTACAGTATGAAGTACTGTCAACAGATTCCTACCATTTAGTCTGTTTAGGCTGTTTTTTTTTAGGTTTGTTTACATGTAATCTATATACACTACAGTCTGAAGTACTGTCAACAGATTCCTACCATTTAGTCTGTTTAGGCTGTTTTTTTTTTTAGGTTTGTTTACATGTAATCTACATGCACTACAGTCTGAAGTACTGTCAACAGATTCCTACCATTTAGTCTGTTTAGGCTGGTTTTTTTTAGGTTTATTTACATGTAATCTACATACACTACAGTCTGAAGTACTGTCAAAAGATTCCTACCATTTAGTCTGTTTAGGCTGTTTTTTTTAGGTTTATTTACATGTAATCTACATGCACTACAGTCTGAAGTACTGTCAACAGATTCCTACCATTTAGTCTGTTTAGGCTGTTTTTTTTAGGTTTATTTACATGTAATCTATATACACTACAGTCTGAAGTACCGTCAACAGATTCCTACCATTTAGTCTGTTTAGGCTGTTTTTTTTTAGGTTTATTTACATGTAATCTACATGCACTACAGTCTGAAGTACCGTCAACAGATTCCTACCATTTAGTCTGTTTAGGCTGTTTTTTTTAGGTTTATTTACATGTAATCTACATACACTACAGTCTGAAGTACTGTCAACAGATTCCTACCATTTAGTCTGTTTAGGCTGTTTTTTTTTTAGGTTTGTTTACATGTAATCTACATACACTACAGTATGAAGTACTGTCAACAGATTCCTACCATTTAGCCTGTTTAGGCCCTTTGTTTTTCATGCTCCCAAAGGCTTCTTAATCATTTCATTTTCCAAATTGATTGACTTTGTGAGTATATCTGTAGAAGGTTATTCCCAAAGCACATCATGCACACTTAAGTAGATATCTATATTGTTATTAGCCCATATTTACACATAAGTTATGAGTTCTAATCCCACTCATGGCAAGGTGTACTCAATACAACATTATGTGATAAAGTTTGTCAGTGACTTGTGACAGGTCAGTAGTATTCTCTGAGCACTCCAGTTTCCTCCACCACTATATAACTGAAATATTGTTGAAAGTAGTGTTAAACACCATAACCCTATTTACATAAATACAAGTAATTTTCTACGATAAAAGGTAACATATGATGACATAATATAAATATACATTCTCCTTCAGTTGCCCGTGGGTTACGATATTTCTTCACTCAAGAGAGATAAATTAGAAATTTTAACCACAAGCTGTCTAAACATCCAACTTACGGCTCAGATATATTAGGTGTAGCCTTGATGTATTTAGTTATACCAGCTGATGTCCAGAAGAAAACTTGCTCTATTCCAAACCTTAAAAAAGATAAAAAAAATAAGTTTAATCAAAATCAAACATTAACTAGAGGTACTGTGCTCAAAATCAAGTTCACAATGACTTCCATCGTATATGTGATACTCCATTTCATCCTAATGCATATAAATATATACAAAATATGAAGGTCAAAGGTCAATGTCACAGTGACCGCATTTTCAACTCGATCATGTTCCAATACATATATATACCAAATATGAAAGTTGTATGGTAAAAAAAACCTTGATATCATTCTCTAACACAATAATATGCTATGTCCTCATGCATATACATACCTGTTTAGCATACATAACCCAAAGTCCAAAAGGGACTGTTGTGGTCGTGATCGTATGGTAGATAGATATACAACTACCTATGGAATCAGTGTCTAATGTTGTGAGTTCAAATCCCATTCAAGGCGAGGTGTACAACATTATGTGATAAAGTTTGTCAGTGACTTGCCACAGGTCGGTGGTCTTCTCCAGTTACTCTGGTTTCCTCCACTAATAAAACTGACAGCCACGATATAACTGAAATATTGTTGAAAGTGGCATTAAACACCATAAATCCAACCTAACATGATACTCTGCTATGTCCTCATACATATACATACAGGTTTAGTATACATAACCCAAAGTCCATGAGATGCAGTAAGGATGAACAAATATGAAAATATCTTACTTCTTGTCTGTTAGGTTTATGGTTTTTAATGCCACTTTCAACAATATTTCAGTTATATCGTGTCCTTCTTGATAAAACGAGGGACCTTATATGTCTCTGATAAAACTGACTTACTTTTGATATATATCTTCAGATTTTTCATTATTAACATGGTAACTGAAAAAAACATTAAAAAAAACAATTGAAATAGCTTTAAAAGCTACAAAGGATTTAATAGAACCAATATTATACATATGACGACTTCTATGTCACGAAGACAAAATATGTTATGCATACTGTTCAAGATTATAGCACTCTTTATAATAACTCTGTTTGCTCGGTTAAATGTGAGGGATGGCATTTTAATCACATGTGGAAATCACTTGCATAACTGCATCATTTCACTAAAAAGGGCCTGTAAAACTAGTTTAACCCTGCCACTTTTATTTAAGTGCCTGTACCAGGACAGTAAAGTGATTGGCCATTTATTTGTATGTTAGGAGTATCTATTTTTGCATCTTTCTATAATTTTGCTATTTGATTTTGGAATTGTTTCGACAGTGTGGTATTTTTTTATTTTCATCTTACTCATCATTATTTTATAACTAATCAGAGATTTCATAGTATATAGGTTTTCATCAAGTGAGTATAGGCTTAATAAAAAAAAACAATTTTGTCTCCATGTTTTCATCAAGTGAGTATAGGCTTAATAAAAAAAAACAATTTTGTCTTCATGTTTTCATCAAGTGAGTATAGGTTTAATAAAAAAAATTGTTTGTCTTCTTAGTGTTTCTAAAGTTCACAGAAGACCACACAAGTAGTCAATGGTTTCTGTAACTGGTCAACTTTGCTACCATAATTGCTTAAAAACATCATTATTTAATAGTTATCAGCATTATATAAACAGAGTCTCACAAGAGATCCTTGAAGGATAACATTTTGATGAGTCCAAACCAAAAAGTTCAAATAATACATTCTTGGTTATTTTTCGTAAAAAAAAAAACAGTGAGTCCCAAACACTAATGATGAGTCCAGGACTCACATAGATGTCAACATCTCTGGCTGACCTGAACCTATATCACTCGCCCTGTTTATGAATTATATTACTAAAATGATTTATGTACATTGTAGTTATTTTACTTTTTTAAAGAAGATATTTCAACATTTCTATTACTTTTAAATATTTTCTTGCTGTGGTGGATATTCTAAAATTTTCGAATCAACATAGAAAGTGACAGTGATGACAATATCACACACAGAGGAACTAATAGTAATAAAAAAGTACAAATTAAAAAATAAAACAAGTGACAACATACATTTTTTAATGTTTTTTTTTTTTTTATTATTCTTTTAATGTTTTTGTTATTTTTAATTATTATTATTTTTTTTTCAATTTAATGTTTTTGCTTTTTTTCCCCCCATTAAAATGAACAAATACAAAGGTTGTCTAAATGACTCCACAGAAGAATGCCCATAATTATTTTAACTTTACCTCCCTGTAAAATGATACAAAGCTCCTTCTTCCCACCATTTTAATATTCGTCTAGTTAAGTCCCATAACAAGACACTATCGCTATCGTCAGAACCTAAAACAACATGTAACATATTAAAACATAGAAAAAAACACACAACCCAAATGTATGGAGGTTGAATTTCACCAATTTCTTTCACCAATTACGCTTATTCCTATAATATAACTGAAATGTTCGTGAAAGTGGATTTAAACATCCATAATATTTTAATATAATTATATAAATTCAGGATTTGGTGGTAAGAATTCTGAAGTACTTGTTTTATAGTTTTATTGTGAAAATGTCCCCTACATAGTGAGTCTAAATCATGTATGTGCTGTAGACTGAATGCAGTGTTTTGATTGGCTTATATCCAACAATAAGTACAAAAAATATATCGGTAAGTCCTTAAATTCTTTAAAACTACAGTAATATATACTCACATCCTTTAGTTAATGTCCCATTTTCTGTAAATATCTTCTTAAAAAAATTGTACAAATCTGTGGTGTCTGTCCAATCATATTTACAATAACGCCTACAAATACAGTATTTTTATTACAGTTTATCTCATCATACCAGTGTACACATTTGTACCAATTAAGCTATCAAATTATTGATACATTCAACATTCAACACCCAAACCCAAAATAACAAGCTAATAAAAACATTTATAATCAATAATTCTAAGAACTATATGTTATATGTGAATAAAGACAGGCAAAGTCATCCCTCTATGCTCAATTTCCAACCATAACTTTTGTTGTAACTGACCAATTTACTCCTCTTATCTCAAATTTCGATGTGTCGAAATTTCAGGTCTCTCAAAGTAACTTTTTAGTCCCTAATATACAAATCCATTCAAATTATATTTGTTATGTCGAAATTATAAATTAAATCAATTAACAAACCTGTCAAGGTGTCAATGTAAAGCAAAATTATGTCCTCCAGGACAATATTTCATGATTATATTGTCATGGAATTTTTTCTTATTTATGATATTTTGTCCTTTATCTGGACAGGATAATATCATCTTAGAGGACAATATATCATAGTGAAACTGTGTCCTCACAAAGGGAGATAATTCTAACTCTAATTCAAAACTTGGACATTGTTTGTTAATATATTTCAAATTGAATCAAATATAGTGTAATAAATATCATTTCTATGACAAAGAAATCTCTTATATTTTGAAATAAAGTATAGTATAAATATGTGAAGCATAAAAATATCATATATCCAGTTGATGTCGAACATTATTTCACAGTTAAATAATGTCCAGTAAGAATGGACAATATCTCATGATGGAGGACACAATTTCATTATGAAATAATGTCCAGAACACTATTTCATTATGAAATAATGTCCATGGACAATATTTCATATGATATTTTGTCTGGAGGACATTATTTCATGGAGGACACTATTTTATTTTACATCAACAGCAAAATACATTATTCTTATATATTTTGTTCAAGGTCAATATTTGTTTTTTTTAATGACATCATATTTTTTAACCTTGTTATAAGCTTACCATGGTGCTATTTCTGTATTTTCATTTTTTCGGAAATATTTCCTTTCTGAAAAATGAAAAAAAAAACATCAATTAAATGAATATATTGTGATATACATTGTACATAAATCTATTTGTCAATCTAGTTCTGGTCTAGTAACATTGAGAAATATTCATAATCAAACAATCTGAATAATATTTGGAGTAAAATAATGAACTGATGTCTTTATAGATATTTAACTTTTATCAAAGATGACACAGCATTCTTCTGAAGAAAAATAAGTCATATCCTGAAACTTTATCAGAATAATTGGAAATGGGAGAATTAATTTTTATAGTAGTTCTGGTAATTTTTCTCAAAATGAAAAATTACATCCCTATGATTGGATAGAAAAAAAAATATTGATGAAAATCTATTGAACAAGAAAAGACACAAATTGTCTACAACAGTAAGAAACTGTCATATAATTGAGCAACAAAGTGATTTGCATTCATTTACAATACTATATATGTAAACAATCCTGTCAGTGTCAATGACAAGCTTTATTTTAATAAAATTTCAGTGTAGAGAATTGTCTAAATCTAATGCATTATAGGACAAACAACTGTGTAGATAAAAAAATGAATTTCAAATATTTGGATTAATTTAAATATTTGGTATACAGTTTTTGTAGTTGACACAGAATTTAGTTTTGATAATGTTTTCACTGAATTGTACCAATCATCAAATCTAAATAAAATAAAAGGCTGTTGGCCATGAGTCCCTGGCGCCAATGTTTTTTTTTTTGTAATTTCAAATATTGAAATTATTCTGTAATAACTTCAGTAAGAAGTTTCAAAAAGGCATACATACCATGTGTGACTTTTCGCACACAAGTTATCATCCGGAAAGCAAACATTTAGCAAATTTGAAGTACAAAAAGGGGCATAATTCTGATGAAATTGTAGAAAAAATTATTACCAGTAATAAACTTAACATAGTAATATACATACTTATGCTACCCTTGTTGTAGGCAGCTGTTGGTACTTTCTTTTGTGCTAGAGCAATTCCAAGGCTGAAATTACAAATATATCTTTTTTACAACTAAAATGTATCTTATTAATACTTATAACATTAAAACAAGCTCACATCAAAATGTTATCCATTTAAATGTTTGATTCATTTAAAAAAAA
>MJUT01056160.1:446979-464723 GCA_002080005.1 Gigantidas platifrons | reverse complement strand
CCTATCATAATTATTGAGAAATTGTATTTTTTGAAGAAATTCTGTCAAAAAGGGGGAATAACTCAAATAAAATGCTGGATGGAGTTGTCTTCTCTTGTAAACAGATTGGGGTCAACACTTTCTACAAGTGTATTGAGTTTCAAGTTTATAGCTTTGATAGTTACTGAGAAATTTTAATTATACTAAAAAAAGATCCCTAATTTCAATGTACTATGTCAAAACAAGGGCAGATAACTCTGGATATACAAATCACAGGTTCATCTGCCTTGTTGTAATTGGTTCCTCTTTTGATAGTGAACAAGTATTCCAAGTTTCAAATGGATACCTTTGACAGTTTTTTGAGAAATGGACTCTGACAAAAAACTTAACCGACTCAGACGCTGATGCCAGAGTGACGACAATAGCTCGACCTTTTTTCTTTGAAAAGTCGAGCTAATAAAAATCTTGTTTATTGTGGACGATAAAAATGTAAATCGTCAAAAAGTAGTGTATCTATATTGTGACAGGTTGGTGGTATCCTCCGGTTTCCTCCACCAATAAAACTGACCGTCATGATATGACTGAAATATTGATGAAAGTGGTGTAAAACACCATAACCCTAATCCTAACCCTCATGTGAAGATCTATAAATATGAATTGGTTTAGACAGTCTTCACAGTATAGTCAGTAGCTGATTTAGCTGTTTGCATGTGAAGACCTATATATATAAATCAAGATCAAGATTATTTTTTTTGGTGTATTAATGCCACTTTCAGCAATATTTCAGCTATATCATGGCGACCAGTTTTAGTGGTGGAAGAAGCCGGCGTACCCGGAGAGAACCACCAACCATGGGCAAGCAACTGGTAAACTTTAACACTTGCGGCTGCGAGTAGAGTATACCCTTTTTTGTAATTTACAAAGCCGGGCACGAACCCATGCCGTATTGGTGATAGGCTTGTAAGAGTTGTTAGGTAATCCAACTACCTAAATCATTGAGACACACAGGCCCTCAAGATGAAGTTCAAGATTAAGATTAGATACCTTTACTCCGTCTTCTTCCTGTCCTTCATCATAAGGCATTTTTGTAACTAGAGTTATCTGTTCTTGTTTCTTTCCACTTATCAGTTTTTTTCTCATCTGAGGATAAAATTATATTTAAACATTATATACAGTCAAACTTAATTTAAGAGGTCACTTTTGGAACAGAGAAAAATTGGTCTTTTAAGACAGGTGATCTCTTACAAGAGGTTCAATTCATATGACATTTCTATGACAGGACAAGAAAATGGTGACCTTTTAATACAAGTGACTGTTTAATAAAGGTGACCACATGATCAGATTTAACTGTATTCGTAACATGGACACTGCAATATTAATTTTTATATTACTCACTTTGATGTGAAAGGAAGAGAAAAACAAATATCTTTAGAACATTGTGCTTCAGCATTGCAAACATGGAAACTTTGAATGAGTTAAGTTTCTTCAACAAGAATGAAAGAATGTGCCTAAAAGGACAAAGGTGCCCCCACTTTCAGCTATTGTAAAAAGGAGCATAACTCCAGAATGGAAAAATTGGAAAAGTTTGAAATCGAACTTACTTAATGCTGATGATGCCTAGCAACATAGGTATACAAATTGTGCAAGAAGTTCTCAAGCAAAATAACAATTCCCTAGTATTACCTCATTCAACAAAAATTCATCTTCAGCATATTCTACCTCAGTTATGTCTACATTTTGGAAATCTGGATGATATACCCTCTCTTCTTCTCCCTACAATATTACACAAAATAAAATAAAAACAAGACAATGTCGTAACAACAGCATTCCCCTCCCCCCTTTTCACATATTCTACTGCAGGTATGTCTACATTCTGGAAATCTGGATGATATACCCTCTCTTCTTCTGAATCATTCTACAGTACCATACAAAATAAAATAAAAACAAGACAATGTCGTAACGGCAGTATATCTCCTTAGCTGTAACATAGTAAGAGGTTTTAGGGGGCTATGGTGCTTAATGCCACTTTCAACAATATTTCAGTTATATCGTGGCGGTCAGTTTTATTGATGGAGAAAACCAGAGTACTCTGACAAAACCACCTACTTTCAACAAGTCAGTATTATTGATGGAGGAAACTGGAGTACAGAGAGAAATTCATTGACCTGCCACAAGTCACTGACAAACTTTATCACAAATTATTGTATCGAGGACACCTCACCATGAGTGGGATTAGAACTCACAATGTTAGTGGTGATATGAAGCTTTGTTGTAAAAGATAAAAACACCTAGAGAATAGACCAATATACAGTATACATCTAAAGTCACTTTTGTACAAATTTGATTATATTTGTTATCTAAATATTCTTACCTTTTTAAGATAGGATGGGTGGAAATTTGGATGGAAAAGAACATATCCCTGATGTGTAACAACAAATGCATAGGCATTTGGTCCCAGCTGAAAAGAAATAGATACCAATTAACTACAGCATTGAGAAAAGGAAGATAGCCAAAAACATACTGATCACAATTTTGAGAAAAGGAGTCTCTCCAAAACATACTTACTGTTATGATGATTTAGAATAAATAGAAATAAATCTATGACTCGTTCATATTCTCATGAAATATATGCTGTTATTTGCAGGTTACCAGACAGACATTTGTTTTGTAAGCCTTACCCTGTTATAAGGTATTAACTCTTGAATCTGTTTGACAGTAACATCAGTCCCAGCTACTCCTAGTAAACCATCCTCAGTCTAAAAATAGACAATATGAAAATTGTTAACTTGCATTCATCAATATTTAATTAAAGAATTTATCACCATTTTTATTTTCATTAAGAGCAGTACAGATTTTTGTGCAAATTTTATTGCCGGTTTTACTGAATTTATCTTCAATATCATGGTAAACTTTCAACAATATGTCAATTATAGTCATATTCTGTGATACCATAGGTTCTATAGTTCCATGTATTCATGTAATATTTCAATCAATTTTTGCAGCCATTTTTTTTTAATATAAATACCACAGAACCATAGGACCCCCATATATATATATTGTGGCAGTCAGTTTTATTGATGGAGAAAACCACTGACCTACAACACATCAACTTGCTCTGCAGTTTACAGAAGTCGTATCAATAACCACAGGAACTCTTATGACTCAAACTGGTTAACAAATCCTGAGCTTATCAAGAAATTGATCAGAAGTTATTCCCCCTTAGACGTCATTTCCTATTTTTCTATCAGGATCATCACCACATACTGTTAATACTTTAAAAACCTTCAAATCACCAGTATGAAAAGCTATAAATTTATTATTCTTATTATGGAAGCGTTTACGCCATTTTCAATAATATTATTTTTATAGTTCTTGTCATATATCAACCAATATAAATGAATGTTAAGTCACATAACATTACCTTTAGGATACACTACACCTATGAACTTACATGGTTTTCTCTTGTGTCATAGACGGGTGCTGCAAAGGATGTAATATACTGCAAACCCTAAAATTTGAGAGAGAAAAAAAACATACTTTATTTCATACATTTTAATTCATAAAATATCCTTTATATAACATTTATAACAAACACAAAACTCTAAAACACTGGGTAAGAAAATCAAACATTTTGACAATTTCTTCAAATACTACTTTACAAATTACATGTAATTAAAGACTACAATCCACCCCACCCCTTCATGTTACCATCAAAAGGGTTAGAGTTATGGTGTTTAATCCCACTTACAACAATATATCAGTTATAATGGGCCATCAGTTTTATTGGTGAGGAAACTGGAGAAAACCACAGACCTGCTGAAGGTCACTGACAAACTTTATCACATAATGTTATATCAAGTACACCTCACCATGAGTGGGAATAGAACTCACAACCTTAGTGGTGATAGGCAACTATCATATGATCACGAACATGACGAGAAAAGTAGAGAGTTCAATATGTAAATAATGACTATAACTACCATTTTTTAAGACTTGGTGGATAAAAATGTGAATTACCTTGTCTTTATTTTCTGAAACTTCTGTAACATAATCTGCATACAGTGAAGTCCATACATGATTTTCTGCTTGACTCAAGGCAAGAGGTCTGCTCATCACTTTTATATATTCCTATTCAGAAACAAAAAAACAACACTCAATGATTGGCTTAGTCATTTCTTGCATGTTCTATCTATTTTCAGTGTTCTCAACAAATTGCTTTTGCAGGGAAAAAAATGCCACAAGTTATTTTTAAATGTCAGACCATATCTTAGACATTCAGACTGAGAACAGCTGGACAAATCAGTTTTAATGTTATTTTCACAAATGGATGCAACTTCACTCACCTGAGGCAAATTTACTTTCTTCAAATTTTTTTTTCTCAATATTGCAGTTGAATAAGAACTTTTTTTAGTATATGATAGATTATTTAATACTTTTGGTCCTTTAATCTTTTTGATATAAATATTTAAATTGTTTTAAGCTTTAAGGTCGTAAATTTTCCCGGCAAAAAAAGATAAGGTCAGAGATCACGAAAAGATCATTCTAAAACCTTATTAAATAACGACCATCAACTGACATAAAATATTTTAGCTTCTTTTTGATTTCAAGCCAAATGTAAATCCAACTTCAGAATAATAAAAATGTAGACATCACTATTTTAATGTGCATGACACGTTTCTGGAATAACCTTCTTCAGGTATACGCTCAAAGTCAAAAGATGGTAAAGCCAAATAATTTAAAAGTTTTGGGAGCATGAAAACTAAAGGACCTAAACAAGACAGCCAAAATTCAACATTTATCTTTCATATTTATGTGTTTTTAAATTTTAATATTCATATACCTGTACATTTTCTTGAACGTCTGCTAGTGTAGAAATATGTGTGTAATATCCTGTAATAGAAACATAAAAATCTTAGCAATACCATATATAATTTCAAGATGAAGCTATCAAGTTAACAACATAGGTTTGAAAATATAATTAAATATTTCTTCATCTCCACAACTAACAGCAGGTCGGTGGTTTTCTCCGCCAACTCCTGTTTCCTCCACCAATAAAACAGGCCGCCATGTCGATCTAGCTACAATATTGTTGAAAGTGGCGTTAAACACTATAACTGTTACCCCTTTCATCTCCACATATTTTCAATATGAATGTAACAGTCATGGTTGTGGGATAATTAAGCATTCTCACTTGTAGCGTGGGAAATCGTGGGTTCAATTCCAGATTGGATCAAATGTAAGTTTATAAAACTGTTATTTGCTGCTTCTCTGCAGAGCACGCATCATTAAAGACCGATTAAGGTTAAATTCATGTGTATGAGTAGTGATACACATTATACCTGCAAAATTGTTCACTTGTTAAACAGCAATCACCCACTTGATATGAACATTTTTCTGAAACTGACTTCTCATATATTACTTTTCTTCTAAAGATGTGTTTATCTAGTCAAATTGTTCCTTTACCTGTTCACCTGCTTCAAATTCAAATTTGACAATCTAAACACGTCGACGGGAGTTGAATATGTGTTAAGACTCAAATTTGTGCTTGAAGCAGGTGCACAGCAAATGTTTGAAGCAAATTTAAAGAAAATATTTGACAGTGTAAATGCACAATTAGCCAACCACAATAACTGAAGTAGGTTAAATATATAGCCACAAATAACATGACTTAAATCATACCTCTATTAGCATCTGCCATCCATTTAGCATTACGACTATCTGACACTTCTCTACCAATCAGAAACGTAAATACTCTAACCTACAAATAACAACAAAAATCATGCATTTTATTTAATATCTTCCTTTTTTTAATTTTAAAGTATCAATCTATTATAAAAATTTGTCAGTTTTAATTGTTTTGATTTCGTATTAAGGATAGTGATTAGTTGAAACTGAAATTAATTTCCAACTCAATTAAAAATTATTAATAGCCTACATCATTCAACTGGTCTTAAATGAAATACATGCATTTAAACCAATATTTTTTACCACTTTATCAAATAATATTTGCCATCTTAGATTTCCAATAAACATTTAAAAAACCATTACGGTCATATTTATAGAGTATAGGTTTGTACTGTTTACAGGTTTCAAATTAGATTTAAATACATATTATACATTTCCCAAGAGTCCTATCTCCTCATAGATACAATTTTACTATTTGTTGCTCATAATTCTGCACTTAACATTATTTTCATTTTTCAAATTAATCATATTCATCCTTTAATTAATATTAATTCTCAAGACAGTTTGTCTCATATTTCAGATAATTGTCACACTGAATATAACATAACAGACATTACCGATTTATTATTAACCCAGTTGTACTCTTCAAAGACTTTTTCATAGCTTTCTGGTGCTCCGTCTGTTATTAACATGATAGCTTTGTTACAAAGTTTGGCGTTCTCCTGTCTTTTTTCCTTCCAGTTTTCTGATTGGTTGGATAAATTTGACTCCTCCTGAAAATATAAAAACTCGAGCATATGTAGACCATAATTTACTGGCAATTCTGATCTCGTTAAAACAATCCTTTAACCTTAATCTTAGTACACGAGACACGTTTCTTAAGAATAACAACTTTCTGGAGATAACTAAATTAAGATCCTTCCATCTTGACCATTATCAGTTCCATTAGACAAATAATTAAACCTCATAATATTCTAGAGACTCCATGGTACTTACATTGTAGTGCCAATATATTATCAACGAAAAATCAAAGAAGCCTTGTAGGTGCACAAGTCAAGTTTGATGGAGACTTTAGTGTGCTTGCAAGACTTTCTTTGACTTTGACATTTTAAAATGGGCATAAGCATGAAAAGCACTAAAAAAAAATTTCTTTTAATTTGAAAGTGCTAAAATTTATTTCTTTTAATTTGACAGAGGTACTGTTAATATAAATCTTCAGTATTAAATTTTTGTTGAATTTTACACAACATTAAGAGGCATAAAGCAGAAATCTTCTGATAACAAATTTTGGATTTTGATACGATGGCAAAATGATTCAGTAAGAATTTGGTTTGAAGGTAGGAAAAATCATCAGCGTAATGGTAAATTAATGATGACTACAATGACCAGTTTTACTGTATAACTATTGGTTCAACCATAAATGAACCCCTTCTACCAAAATTTACTGTTAGTTTAACCATTCTGGATGATTCATGAACCCCTCCTTATAAAAATAGTGTTGGTTAAGGTATCTACAAATCCCTCCTAATAAAGTTTGTCAATGGTTTAAGTATTAATGAACCCTTCCTACCAATATTTACTGTTGGTTCAAGCATTTATGAGCCCCTCCTACCAAAATTTACTGTTGGTCTAAAAATTCATGAACCCCTCCTACTAAAAATGAGTGTTGCTTAAGGTATCCATGAACTCCTACCAAAATTTGTCACTGGTTTAAGTATTCATGAACCCCTCTCCCCTAAAAAAAAATATTGTGAGTTGAAGCATTCATGAACTGTTCCTGCCAAAATTTATATTTATGCATACCACTGAAATACCTTTTAAATATTTAACCTACCGACATAAACAATTCAAATGCTTCTATCAAAGCTTTTGTAAAATTTGCCCTTTTTTCTGGTCTAATATTCTTGACTTTTTCAAGCATTCTTCTCTTATTTGAAGCACTGGCATGTATAAGTGTGTTATTTGTACAACCTTCATCTGCATAGGACGGCTCATCTGAAAACTGAATATAATTATAGTTAAAGTTATTGTCAGATCATTTCACATCACTCAAGAAACCTAAGTTCACCCCCGGTTTTTAGTGGGGTTCGTGTTACTTGATCTTTAGTTTTATGTGTATGTTTTGCAGATCGTTGTTTGTCCCTTTGTACTTTTTCTTTTGGCCATTGTGTTGTCTGTTCTTCATCGATATACAAATTCTGATTACCTCCCTTTGGTATCTTCAGACTCTTCTGAATTTAAATATTTAAACATAATCATAAGTGAAACAGTTTT
The DNA here is from genome assembly GCA_002080005.1 of Gigantidas platifrons. NCBI lineage: Eukaryota > Metazoa > Mollusca > Bivalvia > Mytilida > Modiolidae > Gigantidas > Gigantidas platifrons. The sequence goes on along the minus strand of MJUT01056160.1, from coordinate 456,785 downwards.
TAAATTTCAATATAATTTTAAAAGACATGGAGATAGTATTATTGTCTTATTAGTAAAGAGATGTGGTTATGATCGTATGGTAGTTGGATTTACTTCTACCTATCACCACTAAACTGTGCGAGTTTGATTTCTGCTCATGGCTAGGTGTATTCGATACATCATGTGATAAAATTTGTCATTGACTTGCGGTGGATCAGAGGTTTTCTCTGGGTTTTTTTTTTATACACTAAATAAAACTGACCACCATGATATGACTGCATTTTAAATGTTAAATAAATGAAGAAAAAAAACATCCTTGAAAAAATAAGCCAGCTATCTTCCTGAACATTAAAAAAAACCTTACCAAAACAATCTTTGTATGATATCAGAACATGACCAATTATCTATATACATTTAGATATAAACTAATGTATAGCTTTTTCCTGTTTTTGTAATCTTACTCAGTCTTCACAAATTATATAAAAAAACACAACAATTAATTTCCTTTGGATCTTCTATGGCTAATTGATATTACCCTATCAAAGTATCAATTTTGATTTTTGCATTTCATCGAGTAATGGTCTATAATAACGGATTCTACTTTACTCCAGCTAGTAGTCAGTTAGCTACCAGCATTTCCTGAACTTTTGATTGTACCTTCCATGTTTATGTTGTCACGAGTGTTTTTTAGTTACTAGTAGTTGGAGCCAATTTGTTCTGGCTTTAAATTTCTTTATATCTATAAAGCCACCTTGGTCATGGTTGTGCCCTATGTTGATTCTTGTTTGATTAAACATGTATCTTGATCAAACTTCTTTTTTGTTCTATTCTCTAGTGGAATCTGTTAAATTTCTCTTGTGACCTACAGCATCCATTACCATTTCAAAATCACAACTGTATGTCTGCACAGTGGAAGGGCATAGATGCCTTTCACAAATCAAATGTGATATGTATGAGTTATTGTCGATTTTCGAGTGACGTTTTCATGAAATAAATATGGAAAAGGCTGATTTAGTACTTTAAAAATGGTTTATTTATGTTTTTAACACTTTCCCAGCTAAAATATTTATGTAAAAAAAATCAGACATTATACATTTAAGTACTGATAAGAAGATTTTTTTTTCATATTTCATTTTTGACAAGAAATTCATTACTCTCCAGCTACTAGTACTTAGCATTACTATTAGTCCTTTATATAATATGCAACAAAGACCAAAATTGTAATTTTTATAAGGCTTCATTTACTATTGATCAATTGAATCTAAAAGGTTTCCCAAACAAATATTCGACCTAGAAAACATTGACATGATTACTGAAAGAATTGAAAAATAATATCTATTTATGGTCAAATGCCGACAGTACAAGAATTTAATGAGATAGTTTAGTTTATGGTGTTTAACGTCACTTTCAACAATATTTCAGTTACACAGTGGCTGTCAGTTTTATTGGTGGAGGAAACCGGAGTACTCGATGAAAACCACAGACCTGTCACAAGTCGCTGACAAACTTGATCACATAATGTTGTATCGAGAACACCTCACCATGAACGGGATTCGAACTCACAACTTTAGTGGTGTGATAGGCACTGATTGCACAGGTAGTTGTAAATCCAACTACTATATGATCACTATAAAGAATGTCCCCAGGTTAAATTATCAAATATAAGAATGAGAAAATTGCTACTTACTTTGATGATATTAAAATGATCTTCATCACTTAAAGTCTGTAATATTTTATCTACAGTAGAATGAGTTATCTTCATACGTAGGCCTTTCATACTACCACTTTTATCTACTAAGATAATTATATTCTTTGGTGATGTTGCTGCTTTTATGTACCTACAATAATATTGTTGTCATTTTATTATCATTTCCTTCTCTAGCTTGTTCAAGGTTTTTTCTTAATATATGAACAATGCATTAGTCAAGAAGGATATGGATGTATATATGAACACGAGAGACTATCCAAACACAATTTATAGTAAATATTACACTTTTAGACACAAATTTAGTGCTTTAATTGCCGTTCTGAATTTCAGTCACAGTAGGGTCTTCAACACTGAGCAAAACTCAAACTGTAAAATGAGTGTGAAACAGTCCCCCTGCCTGCCATTGAGCAGTACTCTGTACTTCTGATGATAAATCCTACATCTGGGTATCTTTGTTGTTTTGATGTTATTAGGTGTATATAATTCAATATTACCATTTTGCACACACAAAAAATATAGCCTTTGATATCTGGAGAAGATAATTATAGTATCACACAACACACCTGAGAGTAAGAAATCACAATTGAAAATTGAAATTGAATAAACCAGAATCCTGTGTAAAACAAATTTAAACCTGTCTTAACAGAATACAACCAGAATCCTGTGTAAAACACATTTAAACCTGTCTAAACAGAATAAACCAGAATCCTGTGTAAAACAAATTTAAACCTGTCTTAACAGAATACAACCAGAATCCTGTGTAAAACACATTTAAACCTGTCTTAACAGAATAAACCAGAATCCTGTGTAAAACAAATTAAAACATGCCTTAACAGAATACAACCAGAATCCTGTGTAAAACACATTTAAACCTGTCTAAACAGAATAAACCAGAATTCTGTGTAAAACACATTTAAACCTGTCTTAACAGAATAAACCGGAATCCTGTGTAAAACAAATTTAAACCTGTCTAAATAGAATAAACCAGAACCCTGTATAAAACAAATTTAAACCTGTCTAAACAGAATAAACCAGAATCCTGTATAAAATGAATTTAAACCTATCTAAACAGAATAAACCAGAATTCTGTATAAAACAAATTTAAATATTGTGGCAGTCTATGAATCTCTGTTAACTTCATCTGTATAAAGCTGAACAGCTGTCTATTCTGAACACAAAAGTTGGTCACAAGGAGGTTCAGTAAAGACAGATTTCACTGTCTGTACAACTAATATCTTACCAACTTCTTATTCGACAATCAAAAGTATCTATTCTTCCATCTGTATTATTTTTCGGCCATTTCATTCCTAATAACGATAATAATGAAAGCAAATGTTTGTTAAAATCACTGGATTAATTGTTAAATATATAAAACACATTGTACTAATTGAAGATATTTCCAAATAAGGTCATTTTGGCTTGACTGTGTAATAATATGGTCTTGTGGGAGTAAAATGTCCAATGCAGGATCTTATTTCAGTGAGCAAGCACTAAAAATACAACTCAGAGCTTTCCTACAAGGAAGGTCAAAGAGAAAAGGTCAACACTGATTTATAAATTAACATTAACTGGCTTAAACCACACACATTTTTGTGCCTGTTCCAAACCAGGACCTAGATTTCCAGCACCATATGTAGTCCTCTTTATTTATACTCAATGATTTGATGTGAGAGGTTGTTGTTTGTTCAGTTGATATTGTGGTAAAATTGCTGACAGTAAATTAGCAAACAGTCTTAAATTCATATTAAAATGCAATGAAGTCGACAAAACAGTAATGTTTTTTCCATTTATTTTCAAATACCATAGAATGCTACATTAAATTTAACATTAAGTGTTACATTGGTTTTTCTCTCGCTATCAAATTGTTTTAATTATATAAAGTCATTATCTAAAATAGTTTAAAAAAAAATTCTATTGAATTTAAGTACCAATAATTGATGAAAATGTGCTTTGTAGAATAAATAACACACTTAAAGTGGTACTGAAACTAATTGAAACATAAAAGCAGAAAACCGCAATAATAATATTGGTTAAGGTGACGGTTGTTTATAGTCACTTTCAAACAATAAATTTCTAAAATTAACATGGAATGTTTGTTTAAATTAGGCTTAGTGTTAGGGTTATGGTGTTTAACATCACTTTCAGCAATGTTTCAGTTATATCGTGGTGATCCGTTTTATTGGCAGAGGAAACCGCAGTGCCCGTAGAAGTCACTAACAATATACATCATAACGGCAGACAACACGGGTCACTGTAATTATAATATACAATGTATACCTTAAATACTTTAGGGTTAGGGTTAGGTTCATGGTGTTTAATTCAACTTTTAACAATATTTCTGTTATATCGTGGTGGTTAGTTTTATTGGTGGAGAAAACCGAAGTTTATCAAATAATGTTGCATCGAGTACACCTCTCCATGTGCAGGATTCAAACTCACAACTGTAGTGATGATAGGCACTGATTGCTAAGGTAGTTGTAAATCCAACTACCATATGATCATGACCATGATTGCCGCTGTCTTGCCTGCAATGACCTCTTCTCCAGCAACAACAAAGTCAACTCCTTTACACTTTATAACATCAGTCATTTCTTGTTTTGTACTGTTTAACATTTGCAGTGCATTGAAAGTCAATGACATGCTTAACCTATGAATTTACACATTCTTATACAAATAGTAATGTCATGTAAATTAATTTCATCCATTTCAATCTGGTTTCCTTAGAGATAATTGAAAGACATAAAACAACTTTGTGCAACTTCAAAAATATTTTATTTGTGCAATTTGCATAACATGAATAGAGTAGATAAACGTTAACTGCATAGAAATTTCTCGTTTTAACAAAAACCACGACTTGTTTACAACCATTTATGTTGTCATTAATCAGAAAAGGAACCAATAGAAATGACCTCATTCCTCGAGACTAATATCTACCACAATTCATGTTGCATCTCATTGTTGATTAAAACAATATAAATAGAATATGTAAAGTCACCCACTGATGAAGACCTTCTAGCATGTCTCATATCAAACAACTGCTTTATGCATGAATATATAACGGTGATCTCAACTGAGTATAAGTTTTTACTCATGGTTGATGCTTGTACCAACTGAATAGCTTAGTTGTCTCATGAGGTTGTGCACCAATCAAGTAACTCGAGGCAATCAATATTGTGCATGTGAATAATTGATTAGTTGTATAACTCATTGCACTCAGCTTTCACACATTCTGTTCTCAATCTGAGTTTTGGCCTTTTTAACACATTATTTGGTTTATTTGTGATAAATAATCTGTTAATTCCCCAAAATTCAGCAGTAATTAGATGTTTCGCAACTACAAATTAGCTCTACAGATAGTTCTGACTACACCGAGTTGACCTCATGTCTTCCGGCTCTTGTAGTTAACTATACAGTCGTCACAAGAACTTATTACAGCATACACAAGTTTTCATTACTACTGTATTCTCAATAGCCGGCTCTTGTAGTTCAGTCAAATAGCTACACTGAGTTATTGAGATATCAATATTGTACTGCTCTTCCTGCTCTTGTAGCTACTATCTTCATTACTTGTTAATCAGGCCACACCGAGTTAATATTTTGTTTTCCGGCTTTTGTGGTCTAGCTACTTACTACTAATTGCACAACTATAGAATTCATACAAATGTAGCTACACCGAGTTGAGCAGTACTTACTTGTTTGACTTTATTAAGCCGGCTCTTGTAGCCTGGTATTCTACACCGAGTTAATCACATATTTAAACCTTCGGGTAATACTGGTTTTCCAGCTCTTGTAGACCAGTGACTTGCTACACCGATGTTTAATAGAGTCAACAAGTCCGCTAACGCTGAGTCTGCCCCTTACGCCAAGTTTATTGTATATTTTATGGATATTGAGTATATGAATGCATTGTAAAAATTTTGTAGTATGATTTTATGTTTAGTATGAAATAGAAGTAATAGATATACAATATTAGTGTATTGTAGAAGAATATAGAAAATATTTGTATGAGGCTAAGGAACTGGGAGGAAAATGCGAGGCTTTAGCTGAGCATTTCCCCCAGTTCCGTGCCGAATACAAATATTTTCTATATTCTTCTACAATACACTAATATTGTTTTTATCCTGCAATTTAGGTTAGGTAGTTTTTTTTTTTTCAATTTAGAAAAATAAATATTCCTCAAACCTTTCGTGGGCCCCAAAGTAAGTCTTGAAGCTGTATTCGTATATTATACAAAATACAGCACACCTGTATTCGACACATGTTATTTGCTTACTAGAGTGCTCATTGCAGGATAAATTTGTTTACCTACATTTGGGTTTATTGTCTCTTATTATAATTTGTTATTTACATGTGTACTAGTGCTGGATAAATGTACCAAATGTACTCGAGAGCCTCCTTGAAATATAAAACAATGCGAGTACCACCCTTTCAACAATGAGTAATCCAGCTACTGGAATAGTGAACAAGATACTTAAGCTGAATTCTATATTGTATTAGTCCAACAATGAGTTATACAACTAATCAATTATTCACATGCACAATATAGATTGCCTCGAATTACTTGATTGGTGCACAACCTCATGAGACAACTAAGCTATTCAGTTGGTACAAGCATCAACCATGAGTAAAAACTTATACGCAGTTGAGATCACCATTATATATTCATGCATAAGCAGTTGTTTGATATGAGACATGCTAGAAGGTCTTCATCAGTGGGTGACTTTACATATTCTATTTATATTGTTTTAATCAACAATGAGATGCAACAGGAATTGTGGTAGATATTAGTCTTGAGGAATGAGGTCTTTTTTATTGGTTCCTTTTCTGATTAATGACAACATAAATTGAGGCTTATTTGAATAAGACAGGTTTATGTTGTAATCCAACACTCTTATCTAAGAGATTCCACTTAGTGATTAATTAGCATATTAATCTGGGCATGCGCATAGATCAATATTGTTAATCAGAGCGGAATACACGAAAAAGCAAGAGCCTCCTCATTGTTTGATTTGTTGGTGATTCATACGAAATTTCAAGACCACCACCGTCCCCTCCACCCATCCTTTTTTCCTGTTTAGTACTTAATGTATGTATGCATAAGATTTATTCAGTGTTTTGTTCTGCAATATCAAATGTTATATTGTCAATATTACACAATTTTATGTTTCTTGTGGACTGCACTAACATATTTGGGTAGACTCAGTTTTTATAAATTCGGCCTTTTTAACACATTATTTGGTTTATTTGTGATAAATAATCTGTTAATTCCCATAGAACTTAAATTAAATAGTTATTCTAAAATAATTCAGAGCTGAAAATGAATTACATTAGGCCATGCAAAATTAATTACTTGGTTCTCAGGCCCTTTTTGTCAAAATTGATGAGGGAGGGCGGCATTTTTTTTTATCCTTTTACTGCTGTAAAAAGTGATGAGGGAGGCATTTTTTATTTTTTTTTTTTGTGAAAAATATGGCAATGTATAAATCTTTTCATTACTTTATTGAAAATTTCAATTTTATTTCTTCCGATGGTGGCAAAAACATCACAAGTGGTTAATTTTTATGGAAACGTCCAATCCACTGGTCCAAACGTACCATTTTTTATCTCCGTAAACAATTCCAATAAGGTACAAGCTTCGGAGAAGCCCCCTATTATGTTCCCTGGTAAAACTGGCAAACATTTGTGCCGAATTTGCACAGAAACGATTGACCTTTTGTCTAAATGTCAAACGGAAACACGTTTTTTATTTATACATTGTCATAACGATGCTTTAAATCTCATTTAAGCATGATGCGTTTTAAAGCGTTTCACCGACCACGCGATATAAGAGAAAAAACGGATGCGGTTGTTTTTTCTGTACGGACAGTGCTACCGCATTTAATTTTTTTACTATTTTTGCAATGAAATCGGCAATGCGGCGACGAATTTCCACATGCGGGCGGGCCTGAGAAGCAAGAAATTAACTTTTTATGGCCTTAGTGGTTTTTTTTGTCTCCATAAATTTCAATAATAGCTAACCACAATAGTGCAAACTCAATTGCTAATATATTAACAGACCGGAAAAAAGAAAAGTGCTATGCACATGATATATTCCTACTTTACACGTTAAAGATTATGTCAGATGTTGCATGTAACAATTGACGAAAAAGACATTAACACCATGTATAAATTTCATGGAATTCAAGTTGAATTTCAGTAAATTACTGCAAAGCTGCAATTAACAACTCACGACTGGTCTTGCAATATTCGTTTCAAGCTAGTAATGGTGTGTTTTGATTAGAAGAATACAAATAGAAATGCAAGTGCTGTGAATGTCTCATAAGTGTTTTTGTCTATCTGATTTTAGGTAAAAGGAAAACATGACCATAAGACATTTTATAGAGTATAATACTCAATTCTTTTCATAACTTTTTACAATAATCTTCTCAAAAGACAACTAGATCAACTAAATTGAAACTTTCTGCCATCATTAAAAGACGATTCTACAAAAATAATTTTCACTTAGTTTTGTTATCTGACATCTTATTTGGCTGTCAAGGGGGAATAATAGTTACATGTTTGTTGAATATTTGAATAATATATCCTCAAAAACAAAACAAAAATATTTTGTGTGAATTTGAAATTCAAAGAAGGCCACCATCATAGGACATAATTTAACTTGGGACCCACTATTTCAGCCAATCAGAAACTACATGTATTATGTTCTAGTTGGATGTGGGAACAGTTCAAATTTAGGAAACATTTTAACACCCATAAATTATTCCTAGCACATACAAAGTTTAAACTCTCACAGAGACAGACACCAAATGATTTCTTATGCTCAAAGGTTCTTCGTCCAGTTGTGCTAATAAAGAAATATCAGAAAAAAATGTATAAGATTTGGAATTTTAAAGATATCTGACTTTTGTAATATCTACCTGGATATACTCTGAAGAAACCATCTGAACTACAGAAATACTGCCATTTGGACGACATGTCAAAATCATGATTTTTCTTGAACTGCTCATCTAAAGCTTCAGACCATTTCACACCATTTTGTATCACAGGAGCTGAAAAGGTATTTAGAATATTTATCTCTTTAAAGCATAAAATGTCTAAAAATGACAACATATATTAAAGAATTCATAGTTTTGACTAAAAAGGACAATATTAGTTATCTGCTATCTCCTTTCTTCATCATGTCTATGCAAGAAAAGTTTGAAGGGGTAATCAGAAGAAAAAAATGGAAGAAGAACAGACAACACCATGGCCAAAAGGACAAACAATGATCTACCAAACAATACACAGAAAACTAGAGATTGAGCAACATGAATGCTACTAAAAACCAGGGGTGAACTCAGGTGTTCCGGAAGGGTTAACAGTCCCTGCTCCACATGTTACATACCCACACAGTAGTTTTGAGGTTTGACAGAGGATTGATTCATATTGTTGTGGCTGGTAATATTGTTGACTTTTACTGTTAACTTTTAATAATATCAAATTGCACAACCATATAAATATTGTCGTAAAATATAGGTAAAATTGACATCTTATACTATGAAAACCATCTCTCTTACATGTAGGCAAAAAACACTAAGATATATTATTATAGGTTTTCAGAGTACAAGGAGAAAACCACCATCAATACATCACTGACAAAACCTTAAATCACATATGGTTGAATTAAGTACACCCAATGGGAGGGAAATAATCTCACCATTTTAGTGGTGATTAGCACTGACTGCTTAAGGTAGACTGTACATCTCCCCATGGGAGGGAAATAATCTCACCATTTTAGTGGTGATTAGCACTTACTGCTTAAGGTAGATTGTACACCTCCCCATGGGAGGGAAATAATCTCACCATTTTAGTGGTGATTAGCACTGACTGCTTAGGTAGACTGTACACCTCCCCATGGGTAGGAAATAATCTCACCCCTTTAGTGGTGATTAGCACTGATTGCTTAGGTAGACTGTACACCTCCCCATGGGAGGGAAATAATCTCACCATTTTAGTGGTGATTAGCACTGACTGCTTAGATAGACTGTACACCTCCCCATGGGTAGGAAATATTCTCACCACTTTAGTGGTGATTAGCACTGACTGCTTAAGGTAGACTGTACACCTCCCCATGGGAGGG
>MJUT01056160.1:432912-446086 GCA_002080005.1 Gigantidas platifrons | reverse complement strand
AGGTAGACTGTACACCTCCCCATGGGAGGGAAATAATCTCACCACTTTAGTGGTGATTAGCACTTACTGCTTAAGGTAGACTGTACACCTCCCCATGGGAGGGAAATAATCTCACCATTTTAGTGGTGATTAGCACTGACTGCTTAGGTAGACTGTGCACCTCCCCATGGGAGGGAAATAATCTCACCATTTTAGTGGTGATTAGCACTTACTGCTTAGGTAGACTGTACACCTCCCCATGGGTAGGAAATAATCTCACCATTTTAGTGGTGATTAGCACTGATTGCTTAGGTAGACTGTACACCTCCCCATGGGTAGGAAATAATCTCACCACTAAAGTGGTGATTAGCACTGACTGCTTAGGTACACTATATAAATCCTTATTTCACAGAGAGCAAGCAAATATTTAGATCTAGAAATTTGATATACATCCTACACAGGTTGTCAGCTTCCATACATCATCTGATTACAGGTGTGACTAATAAGGCTATTTTATGTTTTGATTTCATAGGAAATAAGACATATACAATATCTATTAGAAAATTAATTCCTATATTTTATCTGAAAAACAAGGCCTTGGCATTAATCACAGCACAAACTGTCAAAATGAAGAAATACTTGCAATAAATGACTTACAATTAATGTATTTCCCCTGCCCAAGAGAAAATGAATCCGGGATCCCAGCGGGATCCCGATGAAATCCCGGTAAAATTGGTGGGATAAGCGTCTGAAGTCGGGATCCCGTTCGGGATAAATATCTGAAACTGGGATCCCATTCGGGATAACTGTCTGAAGCTGGGATCCCATTCGGGATAACTGTCTGAAGCCGGGATCCCATTCCGATCGAAACAGGAAAACATAAACCAGAATTCTGTGGAGTTTATTTTTGTTTAAATCCCGAAATTTGTTGTATTTTTTTTCTTCAATCCCTGAATATAAAATATATCCTGGAGTATACAAAATGTACATGTAGGTACTGAATGCTTCCTTGAAACAAAGAAAAGCAAAAAAAATAATGCACGATATAAAGATTTGCTTATTTCATGTCCTTTTCTAAAATATTGTGGAATGATGTCTTTTTGAATGACAATTAACATGATTTCAAACAGCAAGACATCAGAGTAAATGATTATTACAAAAGGTCATCTTTTCTTTTCACTTAACACAAGGACGTATATAGAAACGTCCTTGCTTAACATATGCTTTTAGGATGTTTGATTCTGAAAGTCAATGTAATTGAATCTTTCTCTGGAGTTTTCAATGAAATAATGACATTGATTTTCTCAATCAGTAATAAATACAACAATGTCTGTTCCATGAAAAATTTAATTAATAAAACTGCATCAAAATTGACAAAAATAAAAAATCACTCTACAAATATATTGTATAAATCCCCGTCTGCTCCTTTTTCTTAACCAGAACATTTGTAATAACATAAATATGGTAATACTGTCTATTTCAATAAGGATTGTTCCATTAAAACATATGAGGTGCCCGGGAACGGCAGTTTAAGAAAAATATATGGGTGGTTTAGCCTAGCTGAGAAATCTATAAATCTGTGGTATATGGTTGTCCTGTATAAATTGCTTCTATGGGCTGTTGGGTCAGGAAAAGTCTTGGTGTTTTATTTTTTCCGCCAAACTAAGATATGAAGAAGATTTTTTTGAAAGAATCTCTAGAATACTTTATTTTTTTGTAATGTGTTGACACTCGAATCGTAATGTCGTCATCGTTTCTGGTCAACCGCGTTTGGCTCCGTGTGTTAGTTATACACATAGAATTCGAGTTACCTCCCTTCGAAAACTATGGCGGATGCTGATGTCTGTTGTCACGTGGAGCGTGGAATCGGTGGCACTGTCGGCCTCCAAACTAGGCCTTACATTTTCAGATGTGTTACTTGGTAAGGAGAAGTTATGAAATTAAAGAAACAATCACTGTAACAATTCCAGTTCTTGTTTATTTTGTTCACGGTGTCATATTGCCAACACTTGTCAACAGCCTTGTGTCTGGTATGGTGCCAGCTAAAACTTTCAGTACACTGTGGCCTGTCCTTCACGTTTTTCGTATCTCATAAAAGATAAAAAGCAGGCTTAATACATTTCATGAGATCCAAGCATATATACTTGTGTATTCCCTCAGAAAATGTAGAATCTTGGCATTTCCCAATCTGGATCCATATTCTGAACAGGATCCCAGTATATTCTGATCGGGATACTGCTTCTTAGCCGGGAAACCCGGCGGCGTCTAGTGGGATTCCAATCGGAATTCCAGTATATTTTGCCGTGATTTATTCGGGATCCCGCTTCTTTTTCCTGGAATCCCAGTATATTCCAATCAAAATCCCAGTGGGATCCCAGTATATTTTCCCGGGATTTATTTGGGATCCCGCTTCTTTTTCTGGGAATCCCGGTACATTCCAATCAAAATCCCGCCATACCCCAGTGGGATCCCAGTATATTTTGACCGGGATTTATATTGGGATCCCGCTTCTTGGCCGGGATTCCCGAAATTTTATCCCAGTGGAATCAAGTGGAATTCCGAATGGCTTCATTTTCTCTTGGGTGGGGCACATTATATTTTCATTACTTCAATGTTTCTCTAAAAGCATATACAACTTCAATACAATGAAATTAAATTACACAAGAAAGATAAGCTACACACATCCCATACAGAGAACTACCTCATCTTAAATTAGATATCTACATTACAATTATTGCAGTATCTCTTATCTAGATTGGTTGGGGAATAAAATGGCAGAATTTGGACAAATGATTTTAAACAAATAAATCTATTTTGATTATAGTTTAAATACCATTCTCTTTGATCAAATAAGTCTATTTTGGTTCAAGTTACAAACTCACAAAATCTATATGACATTGGGTTATTATCACAATTAGATATAACCTTGGCCTTAAAAGACCTTAACATAAACCTTGACCTTAAAAGACCTCAACATAAACCTTGACCTTAAAAGACCTCAACATAAACCTTGACCTTAAAAGACCTCAACATAAACCTTGACCTTAATAGACCTCAACATTAACCTTGACCATAAAAAACCTTAACATTGTATGTCCCATTCATTTTAAATACCATTCACTTCTTCTAGCACATACCTTTATCAAAAACATTGGTTGGTACATGGACAGTGCTGAGATCAAAATTGACCATCTCATTATTAAACTTCTTGTCTTTAGATAAATGAAGGTAGTTGTAGGTCTTGTTTGCTTCTTCAACTGTTTGGTTCATAACATACAGATCATCATCACTTAAAAGTTTTTTGTTATTGAGGTAGTCATACTACAAAAAAGATTGATAAGATACAGATCATCATCACTTAAAAGTTTCTTGTTACTGATGGCTCGGTTTGGTGTATGGTGTTTAATGCCACTTCAGTTACATCATGCCGGTCAGTTTTATTGGTGGAGGAAACCGGAATGCCTGAGAAAGTCACTCACAAACTTGATCACATAATGTATCGAGTACACCTCGCCATGAACGAGGTTCGAACTCACAACATTTGAGATAGTCATACTACAAAAAAGATTGATAAGATACAGATCATCATCACTTAAAAGTTTATTGTTATAAGGTAGTCACTGTTAATTTCATATTTGGATGCATATTACTTCATCTATTTTCATCAGCATGTTCAGTAGCTTAGCAACAGGTTCAATTATATATATAATGTAAATGGATACAAACTCTGTACCTGTATCCTGTGTCTGATGATTGCACAGTACATACAGAAGTATACATTGTACTTATAAATGAAACAATATAATTTTTTGCCAGATCAAAGACATTCATGCATGTTCTGCAGACATTGGTTGTATACCTGTAATGACTGGTACTACAATGTATTTCATACTTACATCAATCATTTCATCATAAACACTTTTTAAGTTGGCATCTTGCGCTACTTTGACCAATTCCTGCACAAAACAATTCATAATCATTACAAAAATCACAAGCTCTGCTATAGCACATAAATAACAGTTACAAAGAAAATGTAAATACTTGATCTTCTTAAAGATGCAAATGTTTCAAAGGTGTTTGTCAGTCAATCTTACAAGCCTTTGCTTTTGAAGACCTCTCTCTGATGAGGGTAATGGAGAGTTGTGACAAACAACAAGAATCACAGACATGCAGAATTTTTTTTATATGCTTTCAATGATACATGATTTTTTTCTCATATCCAAATTAACAAAGTAACTCTCGGGGTTAGGGGCTATGTTTTTTTAATGCCACTTTTAACAATATTTCATTTATATCGTGGCGGTCAGTTTTATTGTTGGAGGAAACCACAAAGCTTGGAAAACACCATTCTCAAACTCAAATATTTACTGTCTTGAAACTAATAACAAAACATCACATGATTAATTTAATGTACGAGCAGACGTCCATTCAGAATGATTTCAAATCGTCTGTTTTACTTACAGTTTTGTAGGATTATTATTTACACAATATTTTATCCAGTAAATATTCATGGCTAATGAAATCATCAAATTGTTTTCACATCTTCAAGACCGCCTAATACAATACCCATATTCTATTGTGAAAAGACACAATGGTTTGTATAGATTAGTTGGGAGTTATTTTTGTTGTACAGATTGTTAACAAACATGTAGAATTTCGTCGTGAATTCAATACTGTTTTTGTTGTTGTCATGACAGATCACTTGCTTCAGTGTAAAGACATGTAGAAAATACAAAATAAAGAGGAGAGTTAACAAGCACATTCAAATGTCAACGTGATTATAATATATAATGGTAAAAGCCAAGAAGGTAGTTAAATTTTTCATTACAAGCACACAGATTAAGAATAAAAATGCAGATATCCAATTTAGTCTGCACAACACGTTTCTATGGTAACCTCCATCAGCTACGATTATAATCAAAAGATAGGAAGATAGGAAAGCCAAATAATTCAAATGTATTTGGGACCAAGTAAAACAAAGGGCCTAAACTGGGCAGCCGAAATAGGCTACGGTAACCTATACCTGAGAGAAAAAAAGAGTTTATTATAATAAGAATGACGAAATTAGAATCTCTCTTATTCATTAAATGCAACCATCTTGAATTTCTTATTGGAATGAAAATCATATACCATCTTGACCATTATCCTGTAAAATTGCATCTCATTAGGTCTGGTGTTTTCTGAAATTTCTGAAATTATTCTAAAAAAAAATTAATAAGTAAACTACCTTTACAGCTTTAATCTTCCTTTTCAGCATTATGTTAATGTCTCCTGCTATCTCATTCACAAGTGATCTACCATCTAACTCTTTTTCTCCAGCAAACGACATGTAGTTCTGAAAACAAAAGAAAAATATGGCTTAATTGACATAATTAATCTTTAATCTGTCAAGTTAATATTCAACAAACTACAATGTTCCATAAAATATTGAGTGATTGTTGGTTAATGCCAAATAAGCTATTATTCAGTGATATCATGGCGATAACACGTTACTATTTAATGAGATGGTGATGCTGATGGTATCCGTTTTGTACAAGATCAACATGCTATGTTGGATTTTTATAGTTTTACAATCTAAAGGTAAATATGTTCTAATCAGGTTAGGGTTATGGTGTTTAATGCCACTTTCAACAATATTTCAGATATATAATGGCAGCCAGTTTTATTGGTGGAGGAAACCGGCATACCCGACAAAAACTACCGACCTGCTGCAAATCACTGACAAACATTATTACATAATATTGAATCAAGTACACCTCGTCATGAGCAACGTTCGTGATGATAGGCACCGATAGCTCAGGTAATTGTAAATCCAACTACCATATGATCATGACCATGATCTTCCTTATGAAAGACTCTGAATGTGATCTCATACAAGATGTTGTTCGATCTTAATGTCGATCACCGAATACACAATTTTAAAACATAAAGATGCAATAAAGACATAATTTCAATTAATGGTAGATTGTATGTTGTGAGCAATAATACATTTAACCACCCTGTAAGATTGTTACAAAATTAGCCCCCCCCCCTCCCCCTCTCCAAATTTCTCTTGAATTTGAATTTGAATTGATACAAGTAATTTACAGGTAAAAATGTGTGTAAATACAGACATAAAAAAATGCAAGCATTACACATTACAACACAATCAAACACAGCAGAGATGTTTTATAAAATAATAGGAAATTATTAAAAAAAAACAAGATCTACTTCTTGGTTACAATTTTTGCCAGAACAATTTAATAGGTGTTTCTAGAGTACAGTCTATGACATTTTCTATTTATAAATAAAAAAAAACTCCTGAACGGCAACGAAATACAGATTTCTGTAAAACAAGGTACTCAATTTAAAACCATGAACAGTCTCCAAATAATATAAGCAATATGCATATTCAGTAGAAAAGGCTACAAATAAATGTTAGAGAATACTGAAGTGGCAATCAAAAATGGACAATCCAGAGAAACTGGCAACATAGGGCACATAAGACAAAGAAAAATAAAACAAAAACACAATACTTATGTGTGGAACAAACACAAATAACATAAATAAGACATGAGCCATAGGTTATATATCATGCCATGTTCAAATGTAAGAACACATTTTTTTTTCATTTTTTTTAGCAAAATAGCACTGGTACATATTTATTTATTTGTGAGGACAATTTTATCTATAGATGTCCTAACATTGTATTGAAAATGTATACAGATAAACTAAATAAAATCTAAACTAATTTTTCCCAAAACAATGTCGACATCATAATCCAGGATTTGCTACCAAGAACCTTTTTATATAAAAATAATTAATAAATATCAATTCTCAATGCTACCGCCATCATCTCTCAGACTAAAAAGACTTAAAACAATTCTTCAAATCAAACAGAATCCATACTTGGTTAGAAAGAACATAATCCTATTTCAGAAGTCTGGCTAGTAAAATAAAAAAAAAATCCCATCCATTTATATAATGCCCAAGTATATATTCTTCTGATTACAACAAATTTCCAAGTTGGATACCCCCTAATGTAACAGTAATGGAAGTCTAAGGCAGATTAATTTACCAAATAAATTCTATTACTGATTATCTATAAAACACCGTAATACAAGCTCAAAAGGTACCAATGATAATATTTCTCTTGATTTGACTAAAGAGATTACCAACAATGCATTCTGTAAATACATTACCATCAATTTTGATAATCTGTATCTAGAAATTCATTTCCTTCTGTCACTCATCTGTCCTGTATGGACAAGATTATCAAATAAACAATGCAATAGTATGGTATAGCATGCTTCCTCTGACAACTCAATGCTTTGATAAGCTTAAGTAATGTTGAGTCATTCAGACTGTCAAGTTTGTCATCAACTTTTAATGTCACTTGTGGACTGTTTTTTTTTAATGTGTCCTTCAAGACACTTTTTTTTGTAAGATAAATGTGATGTGATATCTGTATATTTTTATTTAGTATTGACAGTTCATCTAAAATGTTTTACTGATATGTATGTTGTTCCAAAGACACTTTCTTCTTACTGAAAAACAATGTTTTTATCTGAATTTTGTTATTTACACAAGGCAAAATGGAGATTCTTATAATAACATACAAATAGTTCATTTATAAAAATTGTAGTCGATGCAACGGTAATACAGTATCATTAATGTAGCTTGAAGCAAGATCTAAAATGAGGCCATATTATGGAACAAGTAGATATATTAACAAAGGGGGAAATATATTTGTCTAATTTTGGTTTTACTAAATTGTGCATGAATAACCCCCATACGAAATTTTAAAAGAATCAGCATGTTAAAATGGAATCGATAGCATTTAGCGAATTTAATACCCATGCCAACGGTTTGAAAAACACGAATCGCAAAAAGATGTTATAAGGAATATGCCCTACAATTTGCCCCTTAAAATGGCCCCTAATAATGAAGGTTATTCCAGAAACGTGTCGCACACAAGAAATAAGATATCTATGTTTTTATTTATGATACAGTCTAGACACATTATCTCTAAATAAGATAAGTCATTTCTTGGGATAAATGGAATTTAAATTTTTTCCGTTTGTAGTAGCTTTTAATCTTGTTTTACCAGGATAAGTGGAAATACTCTACTACTTAAAAGCAAAATTATCGGTTCCTTTAACTTTCTCCCATTATTACGGCATTTTAACCCCGCTGAACCAATGGTGGAAAAATTTGTATTCCTATAGAGGATTAAAATGTATTGTGCCTTTCCCCACATTAATTTCAAATTTTGAAATAAAGTTCGTGTTAAGTAATGGTAGAAACAAATTCTCCTTCAGTTGCCCATGTGGGTTATGATATTTCTCCACTCTCCAGAGTTAATTTAAAAATTTTAACCCCTCGCCTGACGGCTTGTGGTCAAAATTTTAAATTTAACTCTCTTGAGTGGAGAAATATCGTAACCCACGGGCAACTGAAGGAGAATCTATATGTATTATATTTATTTATCTGGCAATTGTGTGATTTTGAGTACTTGTAAAGGGGGTCAAATAAACTTCAGTGTTTCTTAGTCATGGACCTAAAAAAGCATTTCTGGTTCCTGATTCATGAAGAGAGACAGAAAGAAACGGTAACAGTATAAGTGCTGACGTCACAGATGACACCAATTGAAACGATTAGAACAACCCTTGTTTCAGTTATTTTCAGACAATTTGGCAGTTGTTTTGGACTTTTTGATATTGCAGGATAAACATAATATACATACATTGTCGTTAAATATAAAATTTATTTGCACTCGCTGAGAAACAGGCTAGAAAACCTCGTCTAAGGCTCACTTTCTACACGTTTCTAAAGCTCGTACAAATAAATTATATATTTTCCAACAATGTACATTATATTGTATATATCATCAAAAAGATGGGTCAACTTAGAATATTGAAAACAAAATTCTAAAATAGTTCAGAAATATAATCAAATATTATCAACTTAAATCATGAAAACTAGAACAAAATCAATAATAGCAGTTTATTCCAATTAATATAAAACACAAACTTTACAAAATGGTCCTCTAATTATCATTCGTGTACAGTTTGGCTTCCAACATTTTAATTAGAATTTTTTAAAACATTTCATCCAAATGATCCTTACATGTGCTAAAATATGACCTGCTCTGAATGTCATCTTGAGTTTCCCATGGACAGAAGAAAAAAAAAACACTTTGTAGATCTTCATTCAAACCAAGCTTGATTTATTTAATGGTAGAATGGTTTGAGAGAACAAGACAAAATTATGAGCATTTAAGCAACTACAGTAGACAATGATCTGTAATAGTTCTTTGGACTCTGCTTCAATCAAGATAACATTCTACACTTATTTAAGATAGTGCAATTGTTAAATGATTATTTAACAATTCATGAACTGGTTTATAATTACCATTAGGACATGCTGTTTAAAAACTCTATAAACATTTTGTGGCATTAAAAACTCATGAACTGTTACAAAGGTTCATAAAATGATGTTCAACTTGATCAAAGAACACATCGTGAAATTGTTCATGGTGGGCGTCTAATAAGAGGCAGGAACTGCTTACTCTTCGCAGACACCTGGATTCACCGCCGGTTTTTGGTGGGGACCGTGTTGTTCATGTTTTTAAGTTTTCTGTGTTGTGTTTTTTGTTTTGTTTGTCTTCGTCCTGTGTCTTGTGTACCCTATGTTGCCAGTTTCTCTGGATTGTCCATTCTTGATTGCCACTTATGTTTTCTTTAACGTTTATTCGACATGAAATCTTTACAGGGAATATTTGATATGACCCATACTTTTACCTATCAGATATGATTTTTATTATTTTTCAATACAACAAATATAAAATAAAAACAGAGCTAATTAAGTGTCTGTGATGCGTCTGAATTAAACTTCATCAGGTACCTTCAAATTCAAAAGATCGGAAAGACAAACAGAAATAGCTAAATAAGTCTTTTCTATATTGAATTTGAAATGCAATTTTGTTAGTCAAGTACACTACTATCGAGAAATGAAAAGAAAATACAGGATTTCTTCATGAGGAAAAAGTGCAGACTAGCTAGATTGGATTTTGACAGTCGAAATTAAACCGCTAAATCATTTCAACCTAAATTCATTCATTGAATCTCTTCCAAGTAATTTGACTTAAAATAACAGCTTTTATTGCTTTCAACACACATTTTTGTTGTTTTTTTTCTGTGATCCCAGCAAATAAATAATAAAACCCTACAATGTCTATAAGATTGAATTAAAATCTTTAATCAAATAAATGTATTGCTAGACACAGGACTTTTTTTTTCTTTCTTAATCTATTTGAACTGTAGTCTTCCAATTGAAAGGAATTAAATAAACAATATAAGATGACTTTTGCAATTACTCAAGAAGAAAAAAAAACTCATGACAGACAAATGGAATGGTTCCAGTAATAATCCTTATAATCGTATGAAGTATCGTCTATATTTTTTTTAAGATGGGATAAAGGTCTCTCCAAGTACATCAGTTCTCAAACTATTAATTCCTTTTTTCTGAATGCCTCGTTCTCTATTGCTTGTACAGTAAATTCTTTGTAACAAATTTACCATTATCGAGAGCTGCTATAGCAGAATGTCTACCGTATACTTTTTATTTTTTATGAATATCATGGGAGACAGTGCATTTAATATGCTCAATTTCTTTTCAAGGATACAAGATAATGGGTTTAAACTTCAACTGACCCTGCAACTTGACAACCGAAGATTTACACAAAAGCCATATATTTCTAATATGGATTGTCTTTTAGGATTTGTAAACATAGAAGACATATATATATTTCAAACAGGTACTCATCAATTTCATTATAGGCATCGATTTCAATTTGTGTTGATATCATGTTTATATCAGGGGATAAAATGAAAAATCTAACAAATGTTGTAATATGAGAAAAATTATTTGCACAGGATATAATAATGAATCAAACGAGCCGAGCCTTTCATGTGCTTTTATAATGACAGGGAATGTTAAATAAATATGAATTAATAAGAAAAGATATGGATGTAAATGAACATTTTTGCTTGTTTGTTTGATGGTGTTTAATGCCACTTTCAATAATATTTCAGTCATATCGTGGTGGTAAATGAACATGAAAGACTATTCAACATTACACTTGGACATAAATACAAGTAAAAGAACAACGCTTTTATTGCTGTTCTACATTCAATTTTTTGTCACAGTAGGGGCTTTCAAAAATGATCAAAACTCATACCCTACAAGGAGTGTGAAACAACCCCTCGCCTGCATCACGAGGGAGGGAGTCATCAATAAGTCACAGATCAAGATAATACTATCTGTGTTAGTACTAAAGCATCTGATGAAAGTATGAGGATGTATCAAGCTCTTTAAACTAGTAACAATTTGTCATCAATTTTCCATTATGGAATAGAATGCCACTGTCTCCTTATTGTTCCTGAGAACTCAGTCAAAATACTATCAATCATTAATCATTCATGAAAAATAACTGACCCCCTACTGGTTAAAATATTACTTAATTATCTTACTTATATTTGGTTGAAACATAATCTAGTACTAGTCTACTGCTTCACTACATGGAAAAACAATTTATTTCTGACAATTTAAAAAAAATAAATAAAACATTTATTATTGGTGTAGATGAAACAGTTTGCTTTCATTTCTAACTGTTACTGATCTATTGCAAAGAGCTTGTCAATGAGTAAAATGTTTCAGCAAATAAACAATAGACAAGTTTATTTAGAGCACTAGTGCACATTTACATTATGAAAAGTACAAGTTTTATATTTGTACTTCAAAATCATCCAATCGAAATACTGGATTTTGGAGAGAGAGAGAGAAAAAAAAACACCCACCAATTTTGCATTTAAAAGTTTTTTATTTAAGACTTTGTTCTTTATATTGAGTGTTGAATAAGTTGTTTCTTTGTATAATATATCTCAGATACAACGTTTTAGGGGTTGAAAACAAAATCATACATGGAAAGTTTTATGACCTACAGTCCCGCTATGCTCACATGAAATTCTATTTGTCAATTAGTGCTTCATGTTGCTCTTCCGACATCAAAAATTTAGACAAATTGAGAACAACCATGTCAAATTATGATATGTTTTACTGTTCAATCCATCAAATTTAATATGCTAAAACACTTCAAAGCATGAAGAATTTGCCTAAAGGGAATTCAGGTTTCTAAATCATTTAGCATTGCTCTCTCTGTACAATGTTAAAATTAATGCTGTGTTGTTTGAATTGACGTAAAATTTTAGATAATATTGCACAGAAGACAATGAAGTGTTTCAAACTAATGTCAATAGGCAAAATTAATAGACTTTAAAGAGAACTATTCTAAGAAGATTGGTTTTATCGCTAAAAGCTTATGCATAATATCTTTGTTTATTTAATATTCATATATACTAATTAAAATAAGACAGAAGTCTCTTAAGTTTTCTATTTTTCCTAAGAGATTGGGTCTTTAACCAACAGATTCTACCATCTTAGCCAGAAGTGGGTTAACTGGGAGCATTCATTGACTACTATTGCTGCACGTTGTTACAGTGTGTGCAATGTATCATCTATTGTATGAACTGTTATTGTTTATTGTAGCACATCTTTTCAACTTAATGTAGCACATCTTTTCAGCATATTGTAGCACAACTTTTCAGCTTATCAAAGCATGCCTGAGCTTAATGTAGCACATCTGTTCAGCTTAATGTACCACATCCATTCAGCTTACTGCAGAACATCCATCCATCCAGTTTATTGTAGCACATCCATTCAGCTTATTGTAGCACATCCATTCAGCTTAATGTATCACACCCATTCAGCTTACTGCAGCACATCCATCCAGTTTATTGTAGCACATCCATTCAGCTTATTGTATCACACCCATTCAGCTTACTGCAGCACATCCATTCAGCTTATTGTAGCACATTCATTCAGCTTATTGTAGCACATCCATTCAGCTTATTGTAGCACATCTTTTAACTTACTATAACAGATCTTTACAACAAAGTCAAAATTACAGTAGACAGTGCAAAAGATCTAAACTGAACCCTCAATAAACTGTAATACTGCGTAATCCCAATATATGGAATCCGTTTTAATTTGAAAGCATTTATTCTGAATAAATATGCTTGCCTTAAGAATTTAAGCTTAGACAAAGGAGTAGGTATGATAAGGGCAGAAATTGGCCTAAAATATAGGCAAATTT
>MJUT01056160.1:395209-424575 GCA_002080005.1 Gigantidas platifrons | reverse complement strand
TTTTTCAAAATTTTATTCTGTTTACAATGTACTTCAAATTGTATTTTTACAGCATTGGTTCGGTATACTGAGCTATGAGCTAAACTTTCACACACTATGTAATACATGATACTGCACAAAGATTTGAGGGAAAAAAACAGTCATATTAAATAAGAAGCTACCAAAGGGTTCATCACAATCAGTAACTCGAAGAAGAAGAACAGACAAGTACAAAACGACAAACAACGATCTACAAAACATACACATAAAACTAAAGATCGAGTAACACGAACCCCACTAAAATAGATCAATTTCCGGTGATGCTAAAATCAGTATCTATTGTGACCACCATGTTCGGCTAACACTGTTCTCCGTCTCCTTGGAATGGATCGAATCCAATTTTGTATTATTTTACAAACGAAACGGGCCTGTGCGTTTCTTTTTTTGCCGAGTATATTATTTCCATTAGTAGAATTCGATAATTGATTCAGTATTCAGTCAGTTATGTAACATTTCACGATAATCATGGTGATATCTCCCTCTTTGTAATTTCATATTTATATATTTGTCTAACAACTATGAAAACATGATTCCTATATTGTGTGAAGATCATGAGATGTTGATGTGATGCTGGTGTCCTTTTACAAAAGATTTTACCATTAAAATCTCGAGTGGAACACAAACGGTGGTTACAAGCGCATAGTAGACTCGAGTGGTATACTTACATTGATAGCAAACGGTGATCACAGAAGACAAATACAACACAAGTAGCTCCACCCGAACACATTATCCTTCTGAGCCAACCAGTCTTTGCTCACGAGTGACAAGTGCTTAGTCAAGAAGCAGCAAATACCAATTTTACTGTCCATGTTTCGACTTAACCGGGGCTCGAATGTACTAATATTCCCAATCCTGATGTTCATGACACCATTTTTTTAATATTTTTAAAAAAGGAAAAGTACACTGCTAATTCGTGGAAGAATGAGATCCAGCATGAGCATGCGAGCATGTACCGTTCACCTGATAAAGAAGCTATGATCATTGCCTATCGTAGCTTATGCTTAATTTTGATTTCTCGTGACTTGAATCAAATACAGCTTAATATTTAATATTTTATTGTACATAACCAAAAGGATTGAACAGCAAGTCATACAAACTTATATGAAGTCCTCTTCTTACAAAATATGCATATAAAATAATGACAGGAAAACAAAACACTAACAATAGACATTTAATATTTTGACACTGATAAGATGAAAGGAAGAATCAAATAAACCTAGGCCATTGATTGGTACAGAGTTGAATCTGCATATTAAAATGCTGCTTCGTGTATAATAAAATCGCATTTCCATTCCTCATTTTTGAAAATTTCTCATTGCAGCCTACTGTTACCATAGAATCGTAAGGTCTTGGAAACCATAGACACTGGAGCCTATATTTGTACTTCAATCAACACACCACAATAATTTATTCTTTTTGCAATTTTCCTATTGCCGAAAGGAGGACAGAAAATACAGTGGCCAAAAGAAAATAGATAAAATAAGAAACAGTGATCTACACTGCAGAGAAAACTAAAGATTGAGCAACACGAAACCTTCTAAAAACCGTGAGTAAAGCAGATGCTCTGGAAGGGCAAGTAATTCCTTCTCCTCTTGTGACACCCGTCATGCTACTGTTAATTGACACGAACGTCATCTGATATAGAAATAGTGTTAGACACCAGTAAATAAATCAGCTTTGGTATTGTAAAAATGGGGCATTCCCTTATGCCCAGATTACTCACATGCTGAGTATACATTTGTTTGCATTTCTATTACTGGTTTCCTTTTTTTTTAAATGTAGACCTTTGCTGTATTTATTTACTCTTGAGCGCCACGATAGCAGCCATCTTGTATTTCAGTCCAGCGCAAAAAACACATAATTAGCAGACGACCATCTATGGAACATTCCTACAATGTAACAGTTCATTCTGCCACGTGGTTTCAGAGCAGGTTTTTGAAACACTGACATTTCTGTGGATTATACCCCTGACGTATAATAGTCCACCAGCAGATAGATAGGTAGATATCAAATTTATTTAGTGCGCACGACGCGTTTCTGGAATAACCTCTATCAGGTACACTCGTAGATATCTAATTTATTTAGTGCGCACGGCGCGTTTCTGGAATAACCTCTATCAGGTACACTCGTAGATATCTAATGTATTTAGTGCGCACGGCGCGTTTCTGGAATAACCTCAATCAGGTACACTCAAAGTCAAAAGATTACCAAAAAAAAACAAGATGTTGCACGCTACGTCGTGCTAAGAATACCTCCACTCGTTCATTTGTAAGTCGCACGGTAAACAGGAAGTAGATGTGCGGTAAACCTGGAAAGGGGAGACACCGTACAAGTCACCATGCCAAAGCCATATATCAAATTGAAATCATTTCTTCCAGTAGAAGCTTAGATAACTGGTACGAAGGTTTTCATTACGGCAAACATGAAAAATTCTAAGTCGCACTGTAAACAGGAAGTAGATGTGCGGTAAACCTGGAAAGGGGAGACACGGTACAAGTCACCATGCCAAAGCCATATATCAAATATATAATCATTTCTTCCATTAGAAGCTGAGATAACTGTTACGAAAGTTTTCATTACGGCAAACATGAAAAATTCTAAGTCGCACTGTAAACAGGAAGTAGATGTGCGGTAAACTTGGAAAGGGGAGACACGGTACAAGTCACCATGCCAAAGCCATATATCAAATATAAAATCTTTTCTTCCAGTAGAAGCTGAGATATCTGTTACGAAATTGTGAACGGACGGACGGACGGACGGACGGACGGACGGACGGACGGACGGACAAGGTGATTGCAATATAGCCCCCTCTCTATGAGTGGGGGTATAAAATTCAAAAGTATTTTGGGAGCTAGAAAATCATTGAAATGCCTGTAGTGCAGTGAAATCACAACAAAAATACAAAGTGGATTTCCATTTAAGATCCATTTTAGGACAAACACAGAATTGGCAATTTATTTGAATTCCTATACTCCAATACATTTTTTTCCAGTAATAAAGAATTACTTATCGCTTTTAAAGCGTACAATGTATGTTCCAATGCAGTTGTTTACCATTGATACAGAAATACTTGATATATCTAATATCTCCCAATACAATTGTACAATCAGTACAAAAAATCAAAACCATTACAAGCTTTTCTTTCATAATTATTTTTTTTTCGCTTAGACCTTGTATCCGAATTAAGCAAATTAACACATATTTCACATTAAATAGTCACTATTAATTATAAAATGAAAACATCTTTTCTAGAATGTCGGGAACATTTCAAAAATCAAACAGTAAAATCATAGACAAAAGCAAAATCAACACCCCTAACACACATGGCCGCTCATATTCATGGTACAGGGACTTCAATAAAAAGTTGTGGGGTTAAAGCTAACTAGTTCTATATGGGCCCAAACCTCTCTTCTTAGTGAAATAATGCGGTCAAGTAAGTGCTTTCCATAGGCGAGTAAAATGCCAACCCTTACATATAACCGGGCGAACAGGTTAATAATTATTTTAAATCATTGTAATGTATACATGTAAAACATGGTCCAGGGATCGCCGTGTCTGCGATCGTATTGTTGTTGGACCAGGGATTGCCATGTTCGCGATCATATTGTAATTGGACCAGGGACCGCCGTACCCGTGATCTATTGTTGTTGGACCAGGGATCGCCATGCCCGCGATCGTAATTGTAGTTGGACCAGGGACCGCCGTACCCGCGATCTATTGCAGTTGGATCAGGGCCCACCTTACCCGTGATCTATTGCAGTTGGACCAGGGATCGCTCTGCTCGTGATGCTATTGTAGTTGGACCAGGGACTGCTCTGCTCGCAATCGTATTGTAGTTGGACAAGGGACCGTTCTAGTAGTATAGAAGGAGCTTTTGAAAGATCCTATGGGGTACCGATTGCATAACCACGTCCTAACCCTAACCCTAGCTCTAGCCCTAACCCTATATAAAAAAGTATTTATAATTAAGTTTAACTCTAGGTAAAAAAGTATTTATAATTAGATATGCGATAAAATTCTTATCAATCAAAGTAAATAAATACCACCGGTGCTAATCTGTTATCCGATGTTTACCCGAAAATCATATGTAAACAAAGTATTGTAGATAGTAACAACGATCGAATCATTCTTCATTAATAATCAAATCGCACCATCAAACCTTAATATTATTTCACAAAATGAAAACGTAATCACATAATTGAACCATATATGTAAAGACTTAAATTACATCCGTTTTATATAAATCCAATGCAGTGATTGTACATACTAATGTCCATCATTACAATGTCGCAAACTATTCTGGAAAGACATACGTCAAGATTGTTTTGTAATATATTAAATTCAATACGGTAAATATAAAGCGCCCGATATATTGTACCCTCTATCTATAATGGACAAAACAATTCAACTGTTCAAACAAAATTACATATTGTAAATAAATAAGTAAACAAATGGGCCACTTCTTTTGTTTCAATAGTACTGCATCTTATACATAATAGGTTTAATAGATTAATGCGATAAAATTCTTTAATCAAAGTAAATAAAAACCACCTGGGCTAATATGTTTGTTATCTATAAATACGATTGATAGTTGAATACTGATGAACTATTGTCTCTTGATATCCTTAATTTTGTACCAGTAACTGATTTTAATTATTATATTAGATGGATAGAACATAATGTGCAGTATTTATGTGATCTTATTGATCCACATACTGGTAATTTTTATACTTTTGAACAGACTAGAAATAAACTGAATACCAATAATTTTTTGGAGTACTATAGTCTGGTGTCAAATGTTCCCAAGTACATCAAAGATCATCTGAAGGAAAACTGTGTAAATGTAAATTTCGACATACTTAGTAAAAAAGATGGCTATTTGGAAAGAATAGTTCATAGTAAAAATGTTAGGTTTGTTTATAAGGGTCTTGTGAATGCAATCAGTTCTTTACCAACAGAAAAAAATTCCAAAATGGGAAAAACTTCTTGATTGTGAAATAACAAATTGATCAAAATATTTTATTATTTAAAAAAAAAATTGTAAAAACTCATATCTTCAAAATTTTCAATTTAAATTGTTACACATGATAATTCCTACCAATTCCTTTTTACATAAAATAAAGCTCAAGAATACTAATGTATGTACATTTTGCAAATTTCATGATCAAACTATTGAACATCTATTCTTTGACTGTCCTGTGACACAAATTGTTCTCAAATCTTTGTCAAAACAATTAAAACAATATTACAA
Source organism: Gigantidas platifrons (assembly GCA_002080005.1). Classification (NCBI taxonomy): domain Eukaryota; kingdom Metazoa; phylum Mollusca; class Bivalvia; order Mytilida; family Modiolidae; genus Gigantidas; species Gigantidas platifrons. Next base: position 419,285 of record MJUT01056160.1, on the reverse strand, counting down.
GAATTTGATTTTTGACAAAAAAGAATATTTCTTTGGCTTTGAGTTAGGGGATCTTCTTGTTAATTTAATTTTAATTATTGCAAAAAATCTTCAAGTGCAAACTCAATGAAAAAAGGCTAAATATTGCTTATATGTCTGTATTGGTGATGGCGGTTGTGGTGGTTATACACGATGGCTCCTTGTCTGTAGAGAACTTTTAAAGGACTATCTCACGACCGTGTGCTGTGCCGACGAGTTACCGGTCCACGTGGTGATCAGGCCCCGCGCGTTCATCGTCAATACAGACACGTGCGACCGTGGCGGAAGTCAATGGGTGGCGTTTCACTTTCCCCTCTGAGGAGCCGCAGAATTTTTTGGATTCGCTGGGAAACGCACCGGAAACGTATCACCGCCGTTTCGCCAGCGTCAACGGATCCCAATACTACTACTGTTCAACTTAAATCCAACCCGACGACACCAACACCTGCGGACTGAATTGCCTGTACTACTTCAAACCAAGAGACATCGAGACATCGAGCTGCCGGACATATTGAAAGACTTTTCCACCGTTGATTTAAAAGGAAACGAGGACAACATTGTAAGATCTATAACTGCTAACATTGTATATTGTCATGTATTGTAATTGTCGTTATGATAGGCTGTATTGAACTTAATAAGCAATCGAATTGTTAAAATTGTATTTTGACGTGCATTGTGTTGGTAAATTTCCCCGTCATAGAATGTATTGTACTTAATAAACGGACGAAATTGTGTTAAAACAACTATTGTATATTGTCAAGCATTGTTGTGTCTTTATTATAGAATGTATTATACGCAATAAATCATACGAACGAAATCGTGTCGTTGTGTTATGTTCAGAGTTACTTCCCTTTGAATACGCGTAACCACACTGGAAACGTATGAATACTCCCCTTTGAACATACACATTGAGTTATCGGGTGCTGGTCAATTTGTTCCATGTCCAATTTGTCCCAATTTTTTTGCCAATTCGTCCCACTTTTGGACAATTTGTCCCAACTGTAATTTATCAATGTGGATCATTTTTTTTTTAGATTTAGTAAAAAAAAAAAAGAGGGAATAATATGTTCAATGTAATTTTTCTTTTAGATTTAGTAAAAATCAGTGCATCTCAACTTTTGAAGACTGTAGGACTCATAGTAGCACCAAAGAACTCTTAAAGACCATCATTGAACTCTCCATCGCGACGGACATGTGTTATGCAGTTATTCATACTTCAGTTGAGACAGTATTTGGCCTTTATATTTATGTTTATGTTCTCCTTATGCTTTGTTTGTTTGTTTTTTTTGTTTTCTTGTTTTTTTTTATGAATATGAATTGAAAGTTATTGTATATTTGATAGAGTAGCTGAATGTTGCATGAAGAAATGTTTGAGAGAGTAAATGCTACAAAATGATTGTATAAAAAGTGAGAAAGAAATGTAGTAAGGAAATTGTATGAATGAGAAAGAATAGTAAAAATATATGAGAGTGAGAGTGAAAGGAGGTGTGAAAAAGAGTAGCAGAATCAGCAAGTGTTTTAATTATATGGTTGTGTGAAAGGAGAGAGAATAGTGCTACAACTGTATGGCTGTGTGTACACATGCACTGTAATAGATAACAATTCTCGTGTGTAAAACAAAAATTAACAAATCTTACAAGTCTTCAAGTTTATTTCAATACAGAGCAATATAATCTTATTATTCAATCTTATTGTTATTTGGATCTGTTGAACAAGAATTCACACCAATAACAATAAGGGTCTGGAGTAAAATATGCAAATAACACACCCTAAAAAGAAAAAAAATGTAGTGAAACTGCAATATTGAGATTCAGTCTCAACATCCAAAGTTATAAGCACACACATATCTTTTACAATTCTGAGAGAAGAAAAAATATAACCATTTTGAAAAAAGTTGGGACAAACTGACCTGGGACAAATTGGAACTGGGACAAATTGACCAAAGTTGGGACGAATTGGTTTGGGACAAATTGACCTGTATCCGAGTTATCCCTCATATAATATACACACCGAATAAAGTTTGAACAGGTGTGTCTTGATCTATTATACATAATAATTAAGAGGGTTTTTCCTTTTCGCTGTTCAAATCAAACTTCACTGTCATGGGACAAGTACTTTTTAGTTTTGTTGACTATCTATGAATATACCGGGTATGTGTTTTATTTTTACTATCAATCGTATTTATAGATAACAAACATATTAGCCCAGGTGGGCTTTATTTGCTTTGATTAAACGGATAAGAATTTTATCGCATTAGTCTATTAAATCTATTATATAAGATACAGTATTATTGAAACAAAAGAAGTGGCCCATTTGTTTACTTATTTATTTACAATTTCAATTTCAATTCAATTCAAAGTTTTATTTAGAGTCGATATAAATCATACAATATGTAATTTTGTTTGAACAGTTGAATTGTTTTGTCCATTATAGATAGAGTGTACAATATATCGGGCGCTTTATATTTACCGTATTGAATTTAATATATTACAAAACAATCTTGACGTATGTCTTTCCAGAATGCAGTTTGCGACACTGTAATGATAGACATTAGTATGTACAATCACTGCATTGGATTTATATAAAATGGATGTAATTTAAGTCTTTACATATATGGTTCAATTATGTGATTACGTTTTCATTTTGTGAAATAATGTTAAGGTTTGATGGTGCGATTTGATTAGTAATGAAGAATGATTCGATCGTTGTTACTATTTACAAGGATTTATATATAAATCCTTGCTATTTACAATACTTTGTTTACATATGATTGTCGGGTAAACATCGGATAACCGATTAGCACCGGTGGTTTTTATTTACTTTGATTGATAAGAATTTTATCGCATATCTAATTATAAATACTTTTTTACCTAGAGTTAGACTTAATTATAAATACTTTTTTTACATAGGGTTAGGGCTAGAGCTAGAGTTAGGGTTAAGATTAAGAGGGCTATGGGTTAGGGTTAAGACGTGGTTATACAATCGGTACCCCATAGGATCTTTCAAAAGCTCCTTCTATATTACTCGCTCTGTCCGCGATCTACAAATTATGAGAATATTATACTCGAATTCATTCTCCTTCCCATCGCTCTTAAATTACTAGATCGGATTCCGTTTAGTCAGTCGTTAAAACTCGTATAAAAATATAAAAACATAGGATTTTATAATCAAATCATGAATGAGCAAAAGGACTATATTGATATTAGATATTTCTTTATTTTTATTTTTTTTAATTATCCGGCGATCAACAAAAATCTTAGCATGTCTTACGAAACAAGAACACGTGATCTGATGTCATATATTTTCAAACGATCAATAAGCGATGGTCTTACATAATCTTTGCATTTTTAGCATACATGTAGCAGAGATCTTATAAATGATTAGCGGATTTCCGAATGTAAATAAATGTGTACTGACGTGATCCAATGAAGGAAGCTGTCTAGATGTGTGTTGATCGATGGACAAAAAAACACAGCGATCGCACAAGTATCTATAATATTTATGATACTTGTTAATTTGTATCGAAATCTGAAATGATAATTATTTTTTTAATGTGATGGCCTTGATAGTTAATTAAATGTATAAATGTATTGGCCTAATTGGTTTTCATCAATAGATAATATTTATTTTTAATAGTAAAAATGCAACACAATCATATTCTCTTTATATTTTGTTATTCTCTTTTTTAACTCTCTCTGCAAGAGCTATTGTCATCACTTGGTGTCCCTCTTCAGCAGTGTAAACTCTATATATATTCAAATATTCTCAAACATGTTGCTGCACTTTAGATCTGATACAGTCCTTTTCCAAGCAAGCAAGTGTTTGCTCTTAATCATTAAACTGTGTGGGGAGCTAGAGGAGAAGCAGTAAATATCAATTTCATAGAATTTGTTGGACCTGAACTGGACTCGAACCCACGATCTACCGCACTCGGGGGCGAGCGTGTACAAATGTACACCACTGATACAGTTGCATGAATTTGGTGTTTGGTTAACCTGATGTAGCTGATAATAATAATAATAATCTTTATTGCAAATAAAACCCTTGCAGGTAAAGTAATATATTACAATACAATACAACACTACAAAACATATATACATGAATAACATAAAGAAATGTCATATATTCATAGTTAAAGTTATACATTGACCAATGTGAACCTCATTTTCGCAATTCTAACGATTGCTTTATATAGTCAACAACACTGGGCAAAAATTCTTGATCAGGGATTAATATAATTTTTACTTGGGGAAAAAAAGTCCAGCTGGTCGGAATTAGCATGATACTTTTTAATATTATTTATTAAAACATTTCTAAGATTATTATTTATTTGGCATTGTAGAAAAAAATGAATCTCATCATCTAATACTTTACAAGTTTTACAGAGTCTTTGATGTCTGGGAATTTTCTTGTGTATCTACCTAGTTCAATTTCTAATGGATGATCACTGGTTCTAAATTTAGCTAAAAGCTGTCGATTGTTAAAATATTTTGTAAGTTTTAAATAGTCTTCTGGTTTAATGTCTGTTTTTAACTTACTATATAGAAACAGTTTTGCACTATCATCTAAGTTTGATATTTTTTCAAGTATTTTTTCTTCATATAATCATGTTGTACATCTTAAGTTTAATAAAAAAAAACGTTTCATTTACTGCAAAAATAGTAATACATGTGTAGATTCAATGTAACAAGGGGTTGAGTTATGGTTTGTTTGTTTGTTTGTTTGTTTTATGGTGCTTAACGTCACTTTCAACAATATTTCAGTTATATATCGTGGCAGTCAGTTTTATTGGTGGAGGAAACCGGAGGACTCGGAGAAAACCATCGACTCGAGTTATGGTGTTTAACTCCACTTTCAACAATATTTCAGTTATATCGTGGCAGTCAGTTTTATTGGTGGAGGAAACCGGAGGACTCGGTGAAAACCATCGACTCGAGTTATGGTGTTTAACTCCACTTTCAACAATATTTCAGTTAAATTGTGGCGGTCATTTTTAAGGAAACCGGAGTACCAGGAGAAAACCACCGATCTGTTGCAAGTTACTGACAAACTTTATTACATAATATTGCATCGAATACACCTCACCATGACTGGGATTTGAACTCTCAAACTTTAGTGGTTATAGGCACTGATTGTACAGGTAGTTGTAAATCCAACTTCTATATTATCTGGACCACGATGGCCTGCATGCAGTGTAGGGGGGATGCCTACTAACTTTATGGGTGGAAGAACACAATCAAGTGTTCCATTTGTTAGGTCGAAATTCAATGTTATGAAAAGAAAATTACTGTGTCTTGCTGCCCCCGGGTATTAGTGGGGTTCGTGTTACTCGACATTAGTTTTATGTGTATGTTTTGTAGATCGTTGTTTATCCGTTTGTCCATTTTCTTTGGCCATTTGTCTTCGATTTACAGATTATGATTACCCCCTGGCCTTGGTTTATTCAAACTCTTCTTAAAACCCCTTAGGCAATTGAAAAAATAAAATAAAAGATTTGCTTTCTTTAATAGAACTAATATTATACATATCACGTATTCTGTGTATAAAGATTAAATATACAAATGTATAATGTTCAAGATTATAGTGTTCTTTATAAAACAACACTGTTCCCACAGTAATATTTATGAGGGTTGGCATTTCACTCACATGTAGATTGATTGATTGATTTTTCGGTGTTTTAACGCCACTTTCAACAATATTTCAGCTATATCATGGCGACCAGTTTTAGTGGTGGAGGAAGCCAGAGTACCCAGAGAACACCATCGACCATGGGCAAGCAACTGGTAAACTTTATCACTTGCGACTGCGAGTCGAGCGCACCCTTTTTAGTAATGTACAAAGCCGGGCGCGAACCCACACCGTATTGGCGATAGGCTTGTATGAGTTGTTAGATCCAACGATCTAACTCATTGAGCCACCCAGACCCCCTCACTTGCATGACTACATCATTTCATTAAGAAGGGATGTATAAATTTGGGCATATAAAACAAGTTTAAACCCACCACTTTTTGCTGAGGTGCCTATGTAACACATAATAGTGTCCTGCGAAATTGTGTCTGGTTGTGTTATATTTGTAATGAAAAACATTACACAGATCAAACAAAGTCATCACTGTGCTTTATTCCGTCCTAGGACTTTATCAGGTGGACACTATTTGATGTTACACCTGTACCAAATCAGAAAAGTGAGTTGTCATGTATTGTTATGTTAAAGGCATCAATTTTGTCTCTTTCTACGATTTTTCTATTGAATTTTGGAACTGGTCTGACAGTGTGGTATTTTTTATTTTTCATTTTATTGCTTAAATAGATGTTCAAAGAGAGATAACTCGTGATCGGATACAAAAATCTAGAATGTTGAAAGTTGGGATTATTTCACATTAAAGGAAAACGCCATGGTCTTGACAAGTTAGCGTGAAAATTTAAATAAGACATTTGTGTTAATGAATGTTAAAAATAGTATACCGTAAGGTAGAATTTGGTGATTGAAGTTGCCTGTAGCACCAAATAATGGGGATCACCATTTTTCATAACTCTTCAATGTGGAGAAGATAAAAGGCATAATCCATGATCGGTCCCAGTGACGTCACATGAAAAGGTGGCATGGCCGCTTACACTACGACAGGAAATTCCAAATATTCATATTTCTAATTGGGTATATTAATGTTAATAAAGGTGTTTTTTGTTTAATAATTAGTTATTTACAAATAAAAAGTTACAATGTATTGAATTATAACAATTGTTCAAATGACTGGAGTTTTCCTTTAATACATCAAAAACTAAAAGCTTTGACACGAACATGTTTCATTACATATTTTGTCATCGCATGCAATATTTCCAATGAATAAAGGGGCCATCGTGGTCGTGATCGTATGGCAGTTGGATTTACACCTACCTATGCAATCAGTGCCTATCAACACTTAACGTTGTGTGCTCGATATATAATAACATTACGTGATAAAGCCAGTGACTTGCAGTAGGTCAATGGTTTTCTCCAGTTCCTCCACTGACCTCTATGATTATTCACTGGGGTAAGTTGATGACCGTAACTGTAATTACGGTCATCCCAAGATGGTGGATGTGGAATCAGGTAAGAATTTTTTTTGTCAATTAAATTGTTTCTATAATGTATTTTAAATGGCACATGCATTAGTACGATAGTAATCTATGAACTTATCACAAGGAAATCACAAATTACGACTGAAAAATGTATATGAAAGAAAAAATCCGATTTTTAAAAATCGCTAAGATGACAATAACTGAAATCTGAGATGACAGTAATTGCACTGCAGATAAAATTATCAGTTACGGTTACATGTACACCTAACCATGAGCAAGATTCGTACTCGTAACGTTATTGGTGGAAGGCACTGCTTGCACAGGTAGTTGTAAATCCAACTACCATATGATCACGATGTCTCCTGCTACTACACATGAAAAACCCATATCTCTAATCTTTAATATAATAAAAAAAATATATAAATTAGTTTCAATATTCAGAGCATTATTATATATAGTATAACTAATCGTAGATTTTGAATATCAAAATAAGACCACGAGCGACCGAAGTACGCATAAGGATTAAACGAGTGGGCGGAACTTGTTCCGTCCACGAATTTAATCTTTAATGTGTATTCGGTCACGAGTGGTCTTAATTTGATATTCAAAATCTACGATTAGTTATACTGTTTATTATATAGATTTCCAAAATTTCTTTTATATTATTTTATTTAATTTGTATATTTCATTCCATGCGTATGAATATACGAGCAAGGATAGTGTGTAATCAATATGGCCACACTGAAATTCAAACAAGTCAAGTGTTGTCGCTTCGATGAAAAAAATTGGAAATTTAAATGAAGGATGAGTTTCTGAATTTTATTTGAATATGGGCGGATTTGTAAAATTGTTGTGGAAAAATTCATTGCAATTGTGACTCATGTCAGTCCGATTTATCTGTGGAACCAGGCACGGTGTTTTATTATTGTCCGAGTCGTGTGTATTTCATGTGTAACAGAATTCGAACTAAGGAATGCATCAATGTCCTCAAATGAAACGTTCTGAAATCTACCCGGCTGGGCTTTAGTTTGATATGCATTTTCATTTGTATTGCCATTGGAATTTGGAACATTTGTTTGGACATCTAGAATATTAAATTCTGGCATTTCCACATTTTCGAAGTCAAAATCATTTTCTTCTAAAAATTTGGAGACTACAGCTGCCGTCAAAATGATCAGACATTTTGTTGTTTTTTCTTTAATTTTAAGGTTGTTCAAAGCAGACAATTTTTCATTGAAAAGGGGCGGTGAAAGGAATTACGAAACTGACAATCTTCAATGCACTTTTAACATTTCCGTTGTTTGTTTATATTTAAATCTGTTGTGTTATGCTAGTGAAATGATTCGATTTAGAATAAGCAAGTGTTTGATTTTAATGTATAAATAAAAGCATTCAATTAAAATAATTTATAAAAGTACTACAACTTTTAATATTTTCATTTGTTTAATTGTTTCAGTTTACAATCATGTGTGTATTCACCGTAACACAACAAGGGACGTAACCATCACACTTATAGTTGTCTAAAAGTAGTTCTCGCGGGAAAAAACTGATATTTCACGGATAAATCTCCATAATTCACACCTATCTACATAATAAATTGACTTAATATCAATTATACATATACATAAATGGCACACAAAGGCCTATACTGCTCCCCTAATCAATATTATAATGGACTGATAAGATAACAGAAATACCCCACTCCCAACTGTCAAACAAAATTAAATTATGTTCTTGAAGAGAGGTGTTGAGTAGTCCGCAAATGGGGGAAGCATGTTTTAGTTGTAGACTGGATGGGGAGAGGAGGGGTCTGAGGCCAAGAAAAAGGCACTTTGATTTCAAAGCATAAACTTACAAATTGTAGTGATTTCTGATAACTTATTTAAAGTAGAATATTAAGACCTGAAAAGAGATGAGCAATGATAACTCATAAGAACAGATTGGGCTACATTAACTCTACAGTATATGAAAACCCTTTGATATTTCCCCATAGAGTCCTAAATCAACTTTGTTCAATGGTGGCAGCCATCTTTTTTCCAATCAACAGTAAAAAACAAATACACATTTTTTCAAGGAAAAACTAGCAATTACTCTTGCAGTTTAGTACCATCTGTTCAGCATTTTCTGAGAGATTGTTAAAGTTGCCATTAAACACCAATCAATGAATCAATTTTCTGAGAAAAAAAACATTTTTTTAACATTCTCTAATAGGACCTCTGTTAAACTATTCCCAGCAGTGGCGACCATCTTGATTTTTTTTTCAAACTTCTTAAAGGACCAAGCAAGGTAGATAACTACCAAACTCTGTTCAATTTTCTCAAACTCTTTTGGAGAATATGATTGAAATGTTCAAAGCTTACAGATTGAAGATGAATGCTGACAACAGACTTAAAGTGATGACAATTACCTTTGGTCCACACAAGCTAAAAATGAAATTAAAAAATAAAAACATACAAGACAAACAAAACTAATTAATGCTGTACAAGTATCTCCATGTAAGAATTTTTTTATTATAACGGCTCACGTTGGAGGGCGAAGAAGTCGTTTTGACTTCGCTTTCTTGTTAGTTATAAGGGAAGTTCAAGTGCTGTTAAATTTCTACATTTTTCATTCATTTAAGATTAATTTGTTTTTTTCTTTTTATCAAAATTGCAACTTGAACACATTCTTGGATAAGTGTTATCATGAACCTATTAAATGGCAATGACAATGATGTTGGACAACAAAAATATACTATATAGTGATATCTACTTTTGTCAGTCAACAAGATATAATACTAGTATTGTCTTTTCAAGAATATGCAAATTAAAAGCAATATACATACATAGACGTCTAAAAATAAAAGCACATAAAAAGCAGAAGTAGCATTGAAAATGGGGACATGATAATATTATTTCATTGTGATAATAATGTACACATTACAATTTACTTGCATATGCTTTTCTTATAATACAAAAAGCAATGAATTATTACAATACAAACAAAATTAGTATTAGAAATAAAATGAAATACATTTTTTTGGACATGGCTATAATCTAGCGGCAGAACTATAGCTCTTAACAGTTTTTTTCATTGTAAAAAGCTACGGAATGAAAAAAAACTGTTAAGAGCTATAGTTCTGCCGCTAGATTATAGCCAATTGTACTCTTCATCATTACTTGCTTCTTAAACTACGATCAGTTCCAGCGTCACTTCCCGATCGTCTTGTCTCAGCTATATCTAAACAAACGTTGACGAACATAACATCGTCCTTTACATAAGAAACACTTGAATCATCTAATTTTGACAGTGGCATAAATAATGGACATCCACTAGCAATATTCATTTCAGAAGTTGGTCTTTTGAAGGACGTGCTAGAAGGATCGGGTCTAAACGAGTCGATCAAATGATTACCGCTTGGTCCTTGATCTATCATTCTAAAAATAACTCTGTGCCCAAAAGGCCAACCAAGTAATGCGTCATAGTTTCCTCTCATAATTACGAAGAAGATTGAAACGTGTGTTCCCTTTCCCATGCCGTCACCATTAGGATATAACCTCACACACATCTTGTATCCAGAACGGGACGTGTAGAAAGCCGTTGAATAGATACTGGTACACTGACCGCTGGTTGCTTCCCTGCGCTTTTTATTCCACTCTGGTATCCTCCACATCAGGTTTCCGTCGTACACAGTATTTTCCAAATTAGATATTTTCAATGCATGTTCTGCTATCATGACCTCCTTCATATGTAATTTGCCTTCAAGTTGCTTTATTCTTTCTGCGTCACTTCCAATTTGATCTTGTCCCTGTTGTCGTTGTCTGTCCATATTTTCCACGGCAGTAATACACCTCTCTATCTCTCTGTGAAGTGTTGTTACAATTCCTTCATAAGTGCTGGTCTTTACTTCCAGCGCCTGCAGTTTCTGTGTGGAATCAGCGCCCCCTGCTGAACCAGCCACGCTCCCAGAACCAAGGGCTGTACGTATAACTTGCTCCTGTTCTTGAACTTTAGCTCTAAGTTCAGTGATTCCTCCAACATTATTTCCCGTTTCAAGATTTTCAATGCGAGACAGAAGCTCGTTCATCCTCTCACTAAGCTGGTACACACCATCCATGGCATATACAATGTGGAGGCCTGGCTTTTGCTCTACGTGAGAGTTAAATTTACTTCTGTCGATCTGCAATTAAAGAAAAACAATTCAATGACTAATTAATAAAAGGTGATTTTTTATGCAAAAAAATATCTTCAATCTTTTGGGAAATATCTAAAAGTTTCCATCTAAAACGTAAAAATTCTAAGTCACAAAGGGCAATAACTCCTTCAACAATGGTCTGATCAATCAACCGTATCAAATCTCCATATAGTTCTATATATCCACAACGACTTGAATTTTTAGAACTATAGTTCAGTCAGAGACATACCATGATAAATCACTATGATAGACATATCATCATCGTAGTGATACTGATACAGTACAGGCAGAGACATACCATGATAAATCACTATGCTAGACATATCATCACCGTAGTGATACTGATACAGTACAGGCAGAGACATACCATGATAAATCACTATAGTGATACTGATACAGTACAGGCAGAGACATACCATGATAAATCACTATGATAGACATATCATCACCGTAGTGATACTGATACAGTACAGGCAGAGACATACCATGATAAATCACTATGATAGACATATCATCACCGTAGTGATACTGATACAGTACAGGCAGAGACATACCATGATAAATCACTATGATAGACATATCATCACCGTAGTGATACTCATATATCTTTTGTTCTATTTACTGTATCTTCAAAATTTATTTTGCATTTAGAGTTTTACTTACTTTCACCCAAAATTCACAAGAAAGTAAGTAAATAGATTAAACAGAGCAAAAAGATATATCAGTATCACTAAGAAGAGTGATACATCTATCACAGTGATTTATCACGCTATGTCTCTGGCTGTACTGTATCAGTATTACTAAGAAGAGTGATATGTCTATCACAGTGATTTATAACGCTATATCTCGGACTGTACTTATCGTTTCCAGGTTTACAGACGGAGAGGACGTATATACAATAATCTGCCCAGCTGTGCTACTTGTGGACTAATAAAAAAAAATACTCTTCATTTCATATAATACCTATGAGTATTACATTTAATCATTTTGTTTTTGTTTCTTGTTTTTGGTACAATTTACAAAAAATTATATCAAAAGTTGAAAAATGTCAAAATAAAATTTAATTAAAATAAGACGAAATTGTCTTCACAACAGATAGAGATAGAATTAGTAGTGACATAGTTACATTTATTTAATAGCAACACATTGGAGATTGACAATGTGAAAGGAAATGGTAAGCCTATGCATGAGAAGCATTCTGGTTATTAAATAATGGTCACTTGATCAGTGTGATCTTGATGGTATCCAGCAAAAGTAGGACTTTACGTTATATGTTTATTTTTTTTTCTCAACTGCAAAATACATCAATACAGAATATAGTACATGTACAATAATATAATAACATATAAAACATCATACAATCTATATAATAAAGTACAATTAAATCTTCTTACAATCTTTTCCAATATATAATCATATAATGTATATTGCAGTGGAGGTTTTTTTTTTTTTAATAGAAAAATAAGAAAAGAGGTATTTTGCAGAGTTTAAAATTGTTTACAATTGATATGTGATAAATATATTTTCTTATATAATTAAGAAAAAAAAGTAGATAAGAATTTTAGTGTATTTAAAAAAATAAAAATAAATAAATAAAGACATTGAGAAGATGAGGTTGTACTTTATATTGGCATTTATACATGCATGTAAAAACTTTTATGGTCTGGCCTGGTGCATTCAATCAATTGGACTATAACACTGTACCCGATATACAAAAGTATTATTTGGATGGATCAAATATTCATATTGTTTTAATTACCCGGTAATTAGTATTCTATAAAGTATGCTATAGTATAAAAATAAAAGAACCGCCTAGCGCATGAATGCACGACATATCCCCCCACACTTGCATAATATTTAGTTTTATATATTTATAGAAAGCAGCCTTGCAGTCTTAATGTATAACATACTTACAAGCCACATGCAAAGATTATTCAAATCTATCCATGTTTACTAAAGTTATCACATATACAAGACACAATTCTCAAAATTGGTGATTTTTAACCAAAAACTAACATTTTCCCTCAAAACACTTGCTTCAAATATTTCCATGTTAGAACCAATCCAAGATAATGATAATTACAAGCTACTTGCAAAATATTATTCAAATCTATCCATGTTTACTAAAGTTATTGCGTAAACAAGACAATTCTCAAAATTTTCAACCAAAAACTAAGATTTTCCTCCAAAATCCTTTCTTCAAATATTTCCATATTAGAACCCATCCAAGATAATTACAAGCCACATGCAAAAAAATTTTTAAATCTATCCATATTTACTCAAGATATCGTGTAAACAAGACTCAATTCTCAAAATTGTTGATTTTTCAACCAAAAATTAAGATTTTCCCCCAAAACCCTTGTTTCAAATATTTCCACGTAATAACCCATCCAAGATAATGATATTTACAAGCCACACGCAAAAAATTATTCAAATTTATCCATGTTTACTAAAGTTATCGCGTAAACAAGACACAATTTTTAAAATTGGTGATTTTTCAACCAAAAACCAAGATTTCCCCCAAAACCCTTGCTTCAAATATTTCCATGTTAGAACCCATCCAAGATAATGATAATTACAAGCCACATGCAAAAAGTTATTCAAATCTATCCATGTTTACTCAAGTTATCGCGTAAACAAGAAAGTGTGACGGATGGACCGACAGACGGCCGCTATTACTATATCCCCTCACCGCTATCGCGGGGGGATAATAAATATAAACAAGAAAAGTATATTTAGATAGACTATATCAGTTAAAGGGCACCGGACACCAAATTATCAAACATCTTTTTCAGATTAATACTGCATCAATATTACTTATAAATTATGTGTATGAACTCTACAGTATCATGAAGTGTGATAACAGTGTGTGTAAACACTGATAAATCTGTTTACCGCCGTATGCATATTTTTAGCTTGATAACGAGGCTCACATGCTGTGTACGTCACAGTTGATAATACTCTATCTAACCTATGATGAAAGTAACACTGTATCATTAAANAATGAAAGGATAATTTTTTCTTCAGACATCTGTTGGTATATATATAGTATTTTATTTTTAGTAAAATGGCATTGTATACATCATCTTTATATACTTTATCAACATCGCCAAAAATTAGAGTCTTCTTAAAAATGTTTGGTTTATGTCTTTGTCACCGAACCAAGAATTTACTTGCCCTAGAAGATTTTGTACATTTTCACAACCCCAAAAAATGTGTTCAATGGTTTCATTTTCCTTCTGGCAAAAATTACAATTTGCATCATCAATAATTTTAATTTTTTTCAGGAAATAATTAGTTGCCAGAATATTGTGGTTTATTCTAAATTGAAACCAGTGTAATTTTGTACATGCTGTAACTTTAAATGGGAGTATATAAATTTTTTTCCACTCATTTGAATTAATATCGAAAACTGTATTCCATTTCCTTTGAGCTGTAGGAACACTACTGTTTTTATTTAGAATTGTGTACATATCTCTTGAACCTTTAGAACTTCGAAAAATATTTTGTAGAGATGATGGGACAAAAGGATCCGGTAAATTAGATGATTTGTCTCCATATGGATACAATTTTAGCATTTGTCGTAAAGAACTAATAACCCCATTATATTGCAAAATATTTACACAAAATCCAAATTTGTTTGAAAACTGATCTACGTTATATGTTTATTGGTAAAAAATTACATGATAGGTACTGTGGAAAAAAATATATGAAATATGTACCTTGGTAAAAATGTACGCAAAACTCATGATTGACATTCACTTTATGTATGTCATAAAATGTACATTTGTAAACATGTGTAAATCACACATTTCTTTTAATATACATAAAATATGTACATTTTACATAATATGTTTTTATGTAGTTCTTCAACATATGAAAAAGACGTTTCTGAACATTGCAAATTTTTCTGTATACTCCATTCACCTGTTTGGCTGAGCTAGCATTTGCCACCTATGTATCTGTATTTATAGTCCCAATATAAGCTTAAATTTACTTTTCACTTGCGCAACTGCAATAAAATTGGGCAAGTAAAGGTCTTCTGAACATGCCCGACTACCTATGTGATGTTTTTAGTTCTCCCACATAGCGACAATAAAAAAAGATGAAAATAAGAGAGGAGATGCAATTTTAATTAGATTGATGCATGTAGATATTTTTGCCATTTAAAAAAAAATTATCAATTAGTAAGAGAGTCATCTCGTATGGATGGCAGGGCTGTCAGATATATTTTTGAAAGGATATCACCTAAGGACAATCACAGCCAAATTCAGGTTTAAAACTGTGACTAGCGATTTCATAGGAAATTATTTAAATCTCTCTCTCTCTCTCTTTGACATGTATGAATTAAATATTTTAAAAAGTCTAAAGTATTTATACATTATTTCATATCAGTTCTAAATTTGACTTTTTCATTGGTGTACGACATGGTCATGTGTCGTGCATTAATCATCGTTAAAGAAATCCACCAGTCATTAACATGATAATACCCACATTCATTCTCATGTTAATGACCGCTTGATAATTAGGAGCTGCATTCCTTTTCTAAAACGCAACGGAGATCGTGCAGTTGTCAATGTATAATGTTATATATTAAGATAAGTGAGTGTCTGACCGAGTGAGTGAGGTCAACTTTTCAAGCATTGATAGCAATACAGGCATTAACCATTTAAATTTGAATATTCTTAATTTCATTTTGTTGAAAATGAATGCATAATAAAGTTAAAAAAGGAAATTGAAAATAATATTTTTACCTTGATAATATTCTGAAACAATTATGCATATATATTACTTAATAAAAGACACATCATAACTCAATTTTGAATTTCAATTAATTTTGTTTAATTCTGAAGTGTTTTTTCCAGGATATTATGGGACTACTTTTTACAAGGTCAGGATAAAGAAATTTATCAGTGGTGCAATGGTTAGTGTGCTCGCCTCTAGTGTGGTAGATCGTGGACTCAATCACCAAGTAGACTATAAATTGGCATTTGCTGCTTCTCAAATAAGCATACAGCATTAAGCAGTACGTTTAGACTGGTTGGCTTGAAGTTAGGATTTTTGGGTCCAATTGTAGTGACATGTCTCTCACAGAGTGCTGTTTCAGTGAACTAGCACTATAATAAGGCCCCAAAAAAAATGTGTGTGTTTATGGTCACATGTTAAAAAAATCTATGGTAGTTCTGTCAGCATTATTATTTTTTATTTTTTTACTATCGGCAAAACCGGAAAGAGTCATTCCCGGTTCCGGTATCCGATATTTCATTTTCGAAATTTCCGGTAAGCCGTCATTTGTTGAAGCTGTTTTATGACGAGTTATGCAGTTTCTCTACCTTCTTTGCTCTAAATTTCGACAAAAAGCTAGCGGTTGAATAAATAAAACATTACTGCTGATTAAACAACAAAAATGGTTATCCGAATTCTGTGTAAAAATTGATAGGGTCGCTAGCAAAAATTAGTGTCGGTCGGGTGACCGTAAACACACATATTTTTTTTTTTGGCCTAATCCAATTCAGCATGTTGATCTAGTACAAAACATTCATCGTCATCATTTCTTCGAAACATAGCTTGTTCTCGCCATGATATAGTTGATAACTTGATCACTAGATGTTCAACAATAATCACTCACTCTTTGTGTAAAAATTTAATTTGACCACTTCACTTTTAACAACACACTCACTCACACTGTAAAGATTTATTACATGTTACATACCTTTTCACAGCCTGCTACTGGACACTGTATTTTCTGGTTGCCACATTCTTTTTCAATATGCTGTGACATCTAAAGAAAATAAAATATTATACTGTGAAACCTGTCTAAACTGAATCTCCTGTGTACCAAATTTTGTGTTTGGAATCGACATATGTTTGGTTGATTTGATTTGATTTTTAGTGCTTAATGCCACTTTCAGCAATATTTCAGCTATATCATGGCGACTAGTTTAAGTGGTGGAGGAAGCTGGAGTATCCAGAGAGAACCACCGACCCTGAGTAAGCAACTGGTAAACTTGATCACTTACGGATGCAAGTCGAGTGCACCCTTTTTTGTAACTTACAAAGCTGGGCTCGAACCCACGCGGTATTGGTGATAGGCTTGTATGAGCTGTTAGATCCAGAGACCTAACTCATTGAGCCACCCTGACATATGTTTGGTTTTCACATGTTAAATTAACAAGGATTTCCTACATTAGGACTGTTTTTAAAGTACTGTTTACATGTAGCAGTCTGGTCTATTTAGGCTTCGGTTTAAACAGGTTTCACTGTATTGAAGAATATATAAATACACAATTTTTTTCTTTCAAAAGTATGTCTAACGTGGATAAATTTTATTTCGTATTCTGCAGTATAGTATGAGTATCACTATGTCAGCAAATGAAATATAAAAACTGTTTTTACGATACTGTATTTTCAATTTCAATTTTCGTGGATTGATGTAAAATAGATCTTCGTTGCATATGCCTTTCGTGGTGAAAAAGACAAAATTTCGTAGTTTGATGATTACAGTACCAACGAAAACCACAAAAATTGGTACAGATATTAATCGAATAAAAATCCATTCCCAGCATGCTTAGTATTTCATATTATTTTCCTAGTAAACAGTCGTAATGTCAGAAACTTCTCCGTCAGTATGTAACTTCTTTCAGTATTATGTGCCTATGTTTTATTTTTTTTATGTGTTTTATTGTTTGAAGATGATCTTATTTTTTGATAAAATTTCAATACAAGAATTTGAATTTGAATTTTAAATTCGCCCATTAAGCTTTTCACTTCTCATGAATAGTAAATCTTTAGTAAATGTTGGCTATATGGTATCTGTGAATTTTATGGATGGAAGAAACCGGAGAATACTATAGACTTGTTTCAAGTCACTGACCAATTTTATACTAAGTAGCTAGTATCAAGTACATGTATGTGTCGCTATGGACACAAATCAAATTCATTACTTGTAGTGGTGGCAAGCACGAATTGCATAGGTAAAAATAAATAAAACTACCATACGATCATGGCCACACAATACCTACCATTAAATAATATGTCAATATTTTCTGCACAAAATTCATTGGTTTCTAAAATAACCAATATTTTTTTGTAATCAATTTCTTTTATTGGCAAAAACATCATATTTTACAATTAAATAATCATCTCATGTTTACATCAAATTATGTAAATACAAATGTACATATATATATACAGAAAGAGGATAGATTCTTGTACTAATAGTTTACTCTAAATATTCATTCTTATGCTTATGGAGTGACAAGAAAAACAAACAATACAAAAAACAAAATAAGTATCATTAAATTATAGCCCTGGCAGTATGGGAAGGGGAAAATTGTAGTTGAACAAATATATAATGTTGTTATAAAATTGGTGCCCAGGGACTCCAACAGGTGTTTTCATATGATTTATTTTTATAATATATGTTTTTTTCAATAACAAGTTTTCTTTTAAATAGTTTTGTAATGCTTTTACATGAACCTGCTGAGTATTTAATTTTGTTCTGTATATATAAAACTTAGTAAGCAGAATTATTAAATTTCTCAAATAGATTTTTTTTTATTTGTCTGTTATTCCAAATAAAATTATAGTCAAATTTAATGGCAGTTCTATTTCAGTTTTTTCAAAAATCCAGTTATTTAAGTCTTCCCAAAGTTTAGATGTTTTATTACATGACCAAAATATATGTTCAATTGTTTCTACTTCTTCTAAACAGAAACTACATTTATCATTTGGTTTTTGATTTATTTTATACAATAAACTATTTGTACCTAGAATTCTGTGAATGATTCTATATTGAAACCACTGTAGTTTTGAACTTTTTGTTGTAATGAAAGGCAAATGATAAATTTCTTTCCAATTTAAAATTACCTTTAGAGCTTCCGTCAATTTTTCTTCACATTTTAATGTTATTGAATTTGAATTTAAAATATGGTACATGTCTTTAGATCCTTTTTGAGATTTCATAAAAATTTAAATGATGTTTGGAATTAGTGGTCCATTTAGTTTTTCTAAGTCATTAATAGGCATATTTGATTTTTTAATGTAAAGACTTATTGCTGTAATAACACCATGATAAGCAAGAAAGTTTGTTTGTATATTATAGGTGTCCTGAAACTTTTGAAATGACATTATTTTTCCAGTTTCATCCAACACATCATTTATCATGTAAACACCCATTTTTGCCCAATCATTATACAAAACTGTTTGATATCCCACCTTAATGTTTTCATTATTCCAAATATTACAAGTATTTATATTTAATTGGTATATTTGTAATTTTAATTGCAGTTCTCTCCATGTATTGAAAACTTCTTCCCAAAAAGGATTGTTTAGTTGTTTTTTATGCCCTGAGTTTAATAGCTGTGTATTATCTATTTTTTCAGAAGATAACAATAATTTTGTTATCTTAAGATCTTTTTTTATGATTCTTCTAATCCAGCTTAATTTTAATCCTTTTATATACATTTTGATATTTAACATTTTTAAACCACCCATATCATAGTTTTGAGATAAAACCTCTCTTTTTATTTTGTCTGGTTTATTATCCCAAATAAAGGAGTATATCTTAGAAACTAATTGATTAATTATTTTTTCTTTTGGACTAGGTATAGTAAGAAATAAATGATTCAGTTTTGAGATTATCAGGGATTTAATTATTGTTATTTTACCAATTGGTGTTAGGATTTGCTTGGACCATATCTGCAAGGTATTTTCAATTTCTTTCAGTTTAGGGGTATAATTAAGTTTTTTAATTTCATCAATATTGACAGAAAAATGTAAACCTGGTGGAGCCCCATTCCAATCCCCACTTGACACACATGGTATCTGAACTATATCTTTTCCTCCCTATCCATACCACCTTTGTTTTGTCTATATTAATTTTGAGACCAGAAAGTTCAGCATATTTCTGTAATGTTCGAAGAGATGTATGTAACTTCTTTCAGTATTATGTGCCTATGTTTTATTTTTTTTATGTGTTTTATTGTTTGAAGATGATCTTATTTTTTTTATAAAATTTCAATACAAGAATTTGAATTTGAATTTTAAATTCGCCCATTAAGCTTTTCACTTCTCATGAATAGTAAATCTTTAGTAAATGTTGGCTATATGGTATCTGTGAATTTTATGGGTGGAAGAAACCGGAGAATACTATAGACTTGTTTCAAGTCACTGACCAATTTTATACTAAGTAGTATCAAGTACATGTATGTGTCGCTATGGACACAAATCAAATTCACTACTTGTAGTGGTGGCAAGCACGAATTGCATAGGTAAAAATAAATAAAACTACCATACTATCATGGCCACACAATACCTACCATTAAATAATATGTCAATATTTTCTGCACAAAATTCATTGGTTTCTAAAATAACCAATATTGACATATTATTTAATGGTAGGTTGTGGCCATGATAGTATGGTAGTTACACTTGAGACACCACAAAAACTCTACATACCTTTTCTCTTGGAATTTTCTTTTTCCCACAAGATTCACATTTAATGGGCCACTTCGGGCATTCATTCTGATGTGTCTAAAAAATATAATTCAATAATATGAATTCGGCCAAACTTCATTGTTATCAGTTTACCATATAGAGTATTTTTTAAAATAATTATTGATTATTTAAACATGACATTTTCATCGGAATTGAAAATCGCCTGAAATAAATTCCTCACAAAACAAACATTACAAACGACTGGGTGTACCTCATACATGTACATGTAACTCAGAAAGTGGGAATTATTCTTTTTTTTGTACATTTATTACGATAATTATTTCATATTTTTTATTATTCAATGACAAAGTTCTAATTAAAACATCAGGTTAATTTGACAGACACAAATGTTTTATTAATCTGTGTCAAAGTCTAGGTATACGACCTCTGACAATAAATAATAAGTGTCAGTGTATGACCTCAATATCACTAACCTCTAAGTCTTGGTGAACTATATCTACACCACAATGTTTACATTTCACCGTTCTCATTGGACAATCGCTTTTCATGTGATCCGTGAGTTTGGAGGATGCTATTAAGTTTCCACATTGACTACAAGGAAGTGCTTGGAACTTACATTCTTTGAAATGTGGCTAAAAAAAAAGAATTCACTTGTATTAAATACACAATGATAAATATAACGGTGAACCTGTACATGCGGTAACATCTATTAAGCAGTCACCTGTGTTAAAAGGTCATCCTTCTTGTCCTGTCATAGTACATTTCTTATGAATTGGACCTCTTCTAAGAGGTCACCTGTCTTATTAGGCCATTTTTTCTTTGTCCCAAAGGTGACCTCTTAATACAGGTTTAACTGTATATATAATGTAATCCCTCACCTAGTTTTTAATTTAACTTTTACATTTGATATAAAAAGTCAGAACAGTTAAACAATTTAAAATTCAAATTTTAGCATGACATAGCTGAAATACTGCTAAAGTTAGTGTTAAACACCAAACAATCAATCAAATTTTTGTAGATTCCAACTTAAAATTATCCCATTTTTGCCATTTAAAGATTAATTAAAATTTCTTGGAATGTTAGACTTGGAAGATATGTTGAACTGCTTATTGTCATGCAGATGCAGCTGTCCTCGAAATGAAAATTTGAATTAACTTTTTTTTTCTTTTTTTTTAATTTATTTTCGTATGTGTAGTTCTAATTAAAAAGTGAAAAAATTCCTGGTCTGAACAAAGTTTTACTGATCTTTGACCGGAAAACCAGTGCTCATCTTGAGGACTGCTGAAGCTTAAAGTTGATCTCATTTTAATTAAAAATAAAGTTGTCAATTGAAAAAGTTTTTTTTTTCTCGCAATGCTGGCCATCTTTAATGGAGGGCAATACTGTCAGATACAATATTTTAATACCTCTCAATGCAATGAAGCTGAAGTTTATTCTGAGCCTCATTTTGACTTAAAATAAAGCAATAATGGTCAAAGAAAGAAATTTCTTTTTGTCAGTAATGGTGACCATCTTAGAGGACAGGACTGTTGCAACCATCTTGAAAGGAGGCAATCTGCTTGGTTAATAATTGTAAATGTAATACAAAAATATGGCTTCTCAATAAGATAATGCCATATTAATTGTTGCCACTATTTTTCAGTATTCCGTCCGTTAAAGCCAAAAAGACAATATCACAAGGTAATTGCAAAAATAAAACCAGTCAATGCAGTCTGTGTCAAAAACCACTACCCCTAAGTCCCAGTCTAGTAAAAACTGGTTCAAGCTAGTAATAATTGGTTCAAGCTAGTAATAATTGGTTCAGGCTAGTAATAATTGGTTCAGGCTAGTAATAATTGGTTCAGGCTAGTATAAATTGGTTCAGGCTAGTAATAATTGGTTCAGGCTAGTAATAATTGGTTCAGGCTAGTATAAATTGGTTCAGGCTAGTAATAATTGGTTCAGGATAGTAAAAATTGCATAAAATTTGCTTAATCAAATAGAAAAAATTCTTCTAAAATGCTGTTCGGGCTAGTTTGTCAAAATGTGTTTGACACAGACTGAGACTGTCAATATTGTGATAAAAGGACAGTCTTTGTCGGTAACCCACTTGCCCAAAGCCCGGGACAAGTAAAACTGGATTCGGAGAAGTGAAAATTTGCTTGAATAAATAGAAAAAAAATTTAATTTGGCTTTCGGGTAAGTAGGTGAAAAAAATTTAGGAAAAGGCTGAAAGGAGTATCTACTTCATATTGCTTAAATGTTCCTTTCCAGTTACACCCCGGGTTGATACACTTAGTTGCAATGTTGGACATCTCTCTCTTAACTGCCATATCTGGAAATATCTGTCAAAAAAAGGAAAATTTGAGAATTTAATGCATTTCAAAGTTCAAAATTAAAATATTTTTAAGAATAAAAATAAAAATACTACTAAATTCAAGGCACATTGATTACAAAAAATAAATACCCCTCCCCCTAATAATTTTTTTTTACAAAGCCCAAACAAACAAACACACAAAATATTGATACATGTATTTCATTGATGTAGACAAGCAATCTTAAAAGTCTGTTCTGTTGTGTTTTGCAGTTTATATATTAATCATATAGGAAAATAATTTGACTCAAGAAAAACAGTGAGTGTTAACAGGAAAATGTAAACTCAACCTGCTCAAACAAAGTTCACAATCTTGTTTTTAACAAAGGAGTACAACAATTAAAGGTGTATATACATCATAGAATGCTCCGAAAAGGAGTCAGTGAGTGATTGTTGTTAAACGTCATATGAGCGATTTTTCAGCTACATGTATATCCTGGCGAGAAAAACAGTCTGCAGCTAGACATGTCACAATATTTAAGCTATATCATTGCGAGAACGAGTCACATTCGAAGCGATACTAATGATGTTCGCTTAGTACAAGACCAACACGCTTAACTGGATTTTCAATGCTAGCTAACAGAAACAATAGTCCACAAGTAGACATGCCGCTTCAACTAGCTCACAGAAACAATAGTCCACAAGTAAACATGCTGCTTCACCTAGCTCACAGAAACAATAGTCCACAAGTAAACATGCCGCTTCACCTAGCTCACAGAAACAATAGTCCACAAGTAGACATGCTGCTTCACCTAGCTCACAGAAACAATAGTCCACAAGTAGACATGCTGCTTCACCTAGCTCACAGAAACAATAGTCCACAAGTAGACATGCTGCTTCACCTAGCTCACAGAAACAATAGTCCACAAGTAGACATGCTGCTTCACTTAGCTCACAGAAACAATAGTCCACAAGTAGACATGCCGCTTCACCTAGCTCACAGAAACAATAGTCCACAAGTAAACATGCTGCTTCACCTAGCTCACAGAAACAATAGTCCACAAGTAAACATGC
>MJUT01056160.1:306479-316661 GCA_002080005.1 Gigantidas platifrons | reverse complement strand
AGAACAGACAACACAATGGTCAAAAGTTAGAAGATACTAAAGGGGTAATCAGAATCTGTATATCGAAGAAGAACAGATAAAACAATAGCCAAAAGAAAAAATACAAAAGGATAAATAACGATCTACAAAACATACATATAAAACTAAAGATCGAGTAACATAAACCCCATTAAAAACCGGGTGTGAACTCGTGAAGTTAGGATGCCCGAGTATAGCCATTCTTTCCTGCAATGATATAGCAAAGATCTATAATTGTCAAGGTTTCTTGCAACATTTCCGCAAACCATATACTAACTAGCCAAAAGATTGTCTGCAATAAAACGTAGATATCAAATTTAGTACGCACAGCGCGTTTCTGACAAAATGTGTGCAAGCAAACACAAACATTTAGATATTCCTGAAATGTTTCTGTAAACATCTTATCCTTCTACAAATTTGCAGCAAAGTTTGAAAGCAAACACCTTCTAGCATTCATCCTAGATTCTGTCATTTTTTGTGATAATATGTGATCTTTTTGAATGGAAGCATATCTGCTCAGGTTTTATGTTTGTGTCTTTCCCAAGCCAGGAACTGGATTTCCAAAATCATATGGTTGTGGTATTTGTTATGTTCTAGGAGTTAAGGAGATAGGTGATTGTTTGTTTTGTTGATAATGGTGGAATGGTTGACTTCATTGGCTAAACTTTCTTGTCATACACATTCCAGCAGCACATGCATATTGAGTATATGTCTTTCAATTGATACGATTTCAAGTGTGTATGTTTCCAATCAAGAGGTCATTGGCAGAAGGTTGCTGGTAACAAGGAAGCAACGGAACCAAGGTTTCCTCATGGTAAAGTTGTAGTTTCAACCCCGACCTTCCTCCTTCCTCGTTCGTGTCTTAAGGGGTCATGATCGTATGGTAGTTGTGTACAACTACATGTGCAATCAGTCTCTATCATCACTAAAGTTGTGGGTTCGAATCCCGCTCATGACGATGTGTCCACGATACACCCTTAAGTGATAAAGTTTATCAGTGACTTACAACAGGGCGGTGGTTTTCCTCCACCAATAAAACTGAGATATCACTGAACTATTGTTGAAAGTGGCTTAATTAAGCACAATAACTCTAACTCTCGTTCACTAACAACTCTTTATCTGATTTTTATATAATAGCAACACTAGTGTTCCGAACTTCACTCTCGTTTTTAGTGGGACATCCGGTACATTACATATCAGGTAGGAATGAGTTTTTTAAATTTATTTATAGATTTTATCAATTCTAAGAGACCGTTTTGTTTTTGCTTGATGGTGTTTAACGCCACTTTCAACAATATTTCAGTTATATCGTGGAGGTCAGTTTTATTGGTGGAGGTAATCGGAGGACCCGGAGAAAACCACTGACCTGTCGCAAGTCAATGACAAACTTTATCACATAATGTTGTACACCTCGCCCTGCTCGAGATTCTAACTCAAAACATCATTGCCACGATAGTATGGTAGCTGGATTTACATATACCTATACAGATGGTGTCTATCTGTCTAAAGCTGTGATTGTGATTCCCATCGGTGTTAACATGTATTTTATCCAATGTTATAAGATAGTGTTGTCAGTTATTTGAGGCTGCAAGATTTGCCCTCCACCTTTAGTCTAATTTCCTCCGTCAATAAAACTGATCGCAGTAATATAACTGTGCTATTGTTGAAGAAACAATACGAAGCCATAACAATTAACCCTACAAAGTCGATGGTGGCAATCTTTAATGGCTTGATCAAAATTTGATTTCATATGAATTTGAAAATCTCTTTCCTTTACAAACTTTAGGAAGTATTACGTCACTATGGATGTCATTAAGATAATGGATGACAGAGTGGTTAAGGTCATAGACTTCTGACCCCCGAGTCTAAACACCACTGACATGAGTTCATGCTCCGATATCTATCTCAAGTGTTAATGTCTCTAAATATACCTACCGGAAGTAGGGTGAATGTGTATGAGTGTGTGTGGGGGAAGCGGGGGAGTGGGGGGACTTCAAGTGTTAAGGTCTCTAAATATACCTACCCACAGACAGAGTGGTTAAGGTCACAGACTTCTGACCGCCGAGTCTAAACACCACTGACATGAGTTCATGCTCCGATATCTACCTCAAGTGTTAATGTCTCTAAATATACCTACCGGAAGTGGGGTGAATGTGTATGAGTGTGTGGGGGGGAAGCGGGGAGTGGGGGACTTCAAGTGTTAAGGTCTCTATAGACACCAGATTGAGATTCGAATTCACATCATCAGTAGCGATAGGCACCGATTGCATAGGTAGTTGTAAATCCAACTCCCATACGATCACGGCCACTACGGCCGCTGATTGTGATTAGAATAATGCCTCTATATTCAGCAATCTTACCAATATATTATCACCCGACTTAGACGTTAAAAGCATTTTTGCTTTGAAAAGAAGTTTAAACAGTGATTGTCAACAATTCCATCAATACCAACAGAACGAATAACCAATCCTCACCTCAAATCATTGAACCTAAAAAAGGCCACGACATACATGTATGGCTTTGATATTTCAGGTCCTGGCTTCCGACAGTCATAAAGATATGGCGGGGTTAAACATATTAATGGGATCCCTACCCTCTCATCTTGATAATTGTAATGTATATGTCTGGTATAAGTGGGAATTGCAAAGAAACAGAAGTTTGAATAATTATATAGGATCTAATGTTTATTAAGCTAAATTTGCATAAAAACAAATGGAAGATCTAATGTGTTTATTAAGCTATATTTGTATCAAAACAAATAGAATATCTATTGTTTATTAAGCATTACCGGTATTTACTTAACAGCAAATGGAGGATATAATGTTTATTAAGCTATATTTACATCAAAACAAATGGAAGATTTAATGTTTATTAAGTTATATTTGCATTAAAACAAAAGGAAGATCTAATGTTTATTAAGCTATATTTACATCAAAACAAATGGAAGATCTAATTTTTATTAAGATGTATTTGCATCAAAGCAACTGGAAGATCTAATGTTTATTAAGATATATTTGCATCAAAACAAATGGAAGATTTAATGTTTATTAATATATATTTGCATAAAAACATGGATTTGATGATTTTTGGTCTGTAACGCCACTTTCAGTAATATTTTAGCTATATCGTGGCGACAAGTTTTAATGGTGGAAAAAGCCGGAGTACCCGGAGAGAACCACCGACCATGTGCAAGTAACTGGTAAGCTTTATCACTTGCGGCTGCGAGTCGAATGCCCCCTTTTTGTAACTTACAAAGCCGGGGACAAGCCCACGACGTATTGGTGATAGGCCTGTATGAGTTGTTAGGTAATCCAACTACCTAGCTCATTGAGCCACCCGGGCCCTCAAAAGAAATGGAAGATCTAATGTTTATTAAGCAATATGTGCTTCAAAACAAATGGAAGATCTAATGTTTATTAAGATGTATTTGCATCAAAACAAATGGAAGATCTAATTTCTATAAGCAATGTTTGCATCAAAACAAATGGAAGATCTAATGTTTATTAAGCAATATTTGCATCAAAACAAATGGAAGATCTAATGTTTATAAAGCTATATTTGCATCAAAACAAATGACATTACAATGAATTTATAATATCAAAATTTTCAATATAATAAAGATATGAGCACCATTTCTTTTTTCTGCTTTAGGGGGCGGGAGTGTTGAATATAATTTCGTTTAGAAAAATATATTATCTACTTTCTGACAAATATATAATGAGTCAATATCTTCTCCTTTGTTTTTTTTGTTTTGTTTTTTTTGTGGCCTTCGTAAATTTTGGGAAAAATAGCAACAACTCAGAGAAGAAAGCAAGTGTACACACTGGAAATTCTAACCTCAAATACTAATACCATTAAAACTTGACTATTATTGGTCTATATTCCAATTGTGTAAAATAAAAAGGCTACAAAGGTAATTTGATTCTATATTAAAGCGTCTCTATCATATACATTTAAAAAGTTCAAAGGTCAATACATGTCATTCTCTAAGAGAGGCCCACAAGTGGCCACAACACTAGCTTAACCACTTTTGTTTTTATTGAAGTGCCTGTACTAAGACAGGAAAGTGAGCCATCATGTATTTGTGTGTTAGTGGTACCGATTTTGACGTTTTCTATGATTTTGCTATCCGGGTTTGGAACTGTTCCGAACAAGTGGTATATTTTGTTTTTCCTTTTATTCTAACTGTTACCTTGATACAGTATGATAGTTAGCGAGCTCGTGTTTCGATCCCTGTCATGTGACATATTAAGCTCTATGCAAATTGCAATGGCTACTTCTCTCTTAACACACATCGTTAAAGGTATAAGAACAAAGACTGGTTCACCACTAGGAGTAAGGATAATGTGTCCCAAATGGAGTTAAATGTCAATCTCAACCTTTGGTTTGTACTAATCATCATCATCATCATCATGAAATTGTAACATGGTATCGCCATGAAATGTTGCTTACCTAGAGCATTAAAGACATATTGTCTAAGATTTTGTTGAAAATTAAAGATACGATTGGTGTTCTTTTTTGACAAAAAAACCCAAAGCGATCGTTAACGGAATTATTGTCCAGGATGACAAAAATTCAAAGTGAAAGTAACAGCGCCACCTATAAAAACGGAAGTTCGGAACTCTCGGAGTTTTAGCTTTGAGGTAAGGAAAATACTGTTAAGATTCAAACACTTCAAATTGTCACGCTCGTTTAATGTTGTTTGAATCTTAACGTTTCGTAGCGTATTCGCCAATAATTCGGTGTTTAATCTTCATTTTATGAAGGTCAGTACGGAAAACGACAATACTTTTGGGTATGAAAAATTACGGGTTTGGTAGACAATATGCCTTTAAAGAACACATCACATCACAGACACATTATTGATTGTATGTTATATATCTTTATAATAAAATGAAACACAAAACCACCACACTGTTGCAACAATTCCGACATCCATTAGAATAAAAGAACCGCCTAGTGCATAAATGCGCGACGTATTCCCCCGCACTTGCATAATATTTAGCTTTATATATTTATAGAAAGCAGCTATGCAGTCTTAATGTATTTTCCCGCAAAAACCCTGGCCTCAAATATTTCCATGTTAGAACCCGTCCAACATAATGATAATTAAAAGCCACCACATGCAATACATTATTCAAATCTATCCATGTTTACTAAAGTTATTGCGTAAACAAGACACAATTCTCAAAATTGGTGATTTTTCAACCAAAAACTAAGATTTTCCCCAAAACTCTTGCTTCAAATATTTCCCTGTAAGAACCCATTCAAGACAATGATAATTACAAGCCACATGCAAAACATTATTCAAATCCATCCATGTTTACTCAAGTTATCGCGTAAACAAGAAAGTGTGACGGACGGACAGACAGACGGACGGACAGACAGACAGACGGACGTCCGCTATTACTATATCCCTCATCGACATCGCGGGGGGCGGGGGGCTAAAACAATTCGTAGAATGAGGTAAATTCGATACACATAGCACACAAATACATGACCGCTCTCTTTCCTGGCTTGGTACAGGCATTTCAATAAAAAGTACATTGAGGGGTGTTAAACTAGTTTGATCGGTTCAAACCATAATTGATATTATTTCAATCTTTATTATTGTTTTCTTCTGTTGTTTTTAACTTACATAACAATGCAAAATGTGAAGACTTGTACAACTTCCGGTTGACGATCTTTTCACCAATACGCTCTTTTGCCTTTCGGACTACTTCGGCATTTTCCGCTGTTTCATTTTCATCATAAATCTGTACGTAAACGTAACTATTTTCCAAATCAATAGTTTTCGAACCTTCAACGACATTCCCATTTTCATCAACATGCACGTACTTCAATTCAATGATATCACCTGGTGTGTACGTGTTTGTTTCAGCAACAACTGCATCATGCAGAAGCCCGCAGTATTTATATTTGATGACGTCACCTGCATGAACCTCATCAATAAATTTGACCAATTTCGTCTTAGGGTGTGCTTGAACTCTCGGCAAAACCTAAAAAGCAAAACACGGAGTAAAAATATAACGAAGAAGGGTTAACAACGAAGATTTATCCAGTTCACCTCAAAGTATTGTGTGTCAACTGATATCAGTCAGAAATGTCCAAATTTGCATGTTTGTTCGAGTACAAAAGAATAAACAGTAGTACTTATAGATTCTGTTGATATGATATAGATGTTTCCCCTTTCTCTGAAAACGAACTCTCTTTACCCCACCTAAATTTGAATTGTAGAAATATTAACTAATCAGTTCACCACTTACCATTCTTGGATTGCTCGGAGCTTCGACATCAAAATTGACATACGCCTTAAACCACATTAGCAAAATAGGTTTCAAATGCATAAAAATGTATTTTAGAGTCAAATAATGACAACTGAACTTTATTTTTCTTAAATCAAAACAGTTGTCTGTTTCTTAGTTTGTTTGTTTGTTTGGTGGTACTTTGCGCCACTTTCAACAATATTTCAGTTATATCATGGCGGTCAGTTTTATTGGTGGAGGAAACCGGAAGACTCGGGGAAAACCACCGATCGGTAGCAAGTCACTGACAAACTTTATCACATAATGTTGTACACCTCGCCCTGATCGAGATTCACACTCACAACATCAGTGGTGCTAGAGCACTGACTGCATAGGTAGTTGTAAATCCAACTACCATGCGAGTATGGCCACGACGCCCCCTTAAATCAAAAAAGAATATGAGTAATTAATTGCATTTATGAACAACTCTTTCCGGTATTAGTTGAGATACTTGTAAGAGTTTGAAGTGAGCTGGGTAAAACTAACTTGCTTCACGTCTGTGAACAATAGTATATATAAGGATTTGAGGCAGATTGGTAGCGACCCCTGTGCCTTTGTTGGATTCCTGGAGAAAACACTATTACTTTATTTATTTTCTTAATGTATCTTCCGAAATTCAAAAACAATACTATGGATTAAAGAGATTAAATGAAAATAATTCGAATAAAATGATACACAGTCAAACCTTTATTAAGAGGTCACCTTTGGGACAAAGAAATAGTGGCCTTATAAGTCAGGTGACCTCTTGAAATAGGTACAATTTAAATGAAATTTTCTATGACAGGTCAAGAAAAAGATGACCATTTAATACAGGTGACTGTTTAATAGAGGTGACCACATGGGAAGGTTTTAGTGTATATAATACTGTTTTGATGAAGGTTATTCCAGAACTAAATAAGATGCGTACGCAGTCATATTGTTTTGTAAATAAAATGAAAAACAAATATCACACTGTTGGTATAGTTTCAAATTCACTAGAAAGAATCGATACCCTTAACATAGAAATACACGACAGCTCACTTTCCTGTCTAGCACAGGCGAGGTAAAAATAGTTTCATGGCGCCCAAGCCTTAAAGATATGATACTATTTTGATTAGGATTATTCCAGAAACGCGTCGTGTGCTCTAAATTAGATACCTACGTTTCACTTTCTTTTATTATTATATTATACAAATACAGACTTTTGTAAAAGTGAATATGAGTTTTATATTAACTATTATTACATAATGACTATAACTATCCGTATTTTAGCTAAGTAAAGTCTAGAAGTCAATAAATAATGGTATTCACCTGCTGGAAGTAATATTCACCGGATGACGTCATTGACGTCATAGCATTACAGATGTAATAAAACAATTACAGGCTTTTGTATCAGTGAATATGAGTTTCTATTGACCTGCAAAACCAATATTATTTTATAGGTCAATAAAAACTCATTCACTTCTACAAAAGTCTGTAATTGTATAAAATTACCTTACATTCCCAAGCCATATGACTAGATCTACGTGTAATCATATTAAACTTTCTTTCGCCTACTCTCTGTTTTGCTCTAGATATTACTGCCTCTGGTGAAAACGTTTGCTCCTTGGGAAAATCGTATACAAATAACCTTTCTTCCTCGAGATTCACGCTGAGGTGCTCCACTAAAACGGTTCGTGTTCCGAATATACCACAGAAAGCATAGTGAACTACATCCATGCTGGCAGTGTTTAGCGGTACTGCTCTGGGTAGAAGTTTCACTTGTTCTACAACAACATCATGAGTTGTGAAATCTGTCGACTCAGACAATATGTCTCCTGGCTTAATATCTGTTACAGAATGTACAATCATTTGTGGGATAACAGATGTTGGATTGATTTTCGCTTTGATCTTTGTTATTATTTTTTCACAAGCCCATGGAAATACGACCAAAGAAAGCAAGCTAAAACCTATTACCGGCAATGCATACTTTGCAGTGGGAATTAACAATGCAATTGAAACTAT
Organism: Gigantidas platifrons; assembly: GCA_002080005.1. Taxonomy (NCBI): domain Eukaryota; kingdom Metazoa; phylum Mollusca; class Bivalvia; order Mytilida; family Modiolidae; genus Gigantidas; species Gigantidas platifrons. The sequence goes on along the minus strand of MJUT01056160.1, from coordinate 308,355 downwards.
AAAACCAATGACCAGTTTTGCCATAATCTTAAATTTCTTACTGTTATAACAACACAGACAGATCAGGCGCCGTTTTAAGTGATTTTTAAGCTGGCGTAACCTTCTTAGCAGAAGAATACACTCTACGATAGCACACACGATTGGACAGTATATACTTGCAGCCAAGGTTGCCGTACTCACTCGAATAAATATGGATTTTGTTACGGAGGCAATATCTTTTGAGACGGCAGTAAGATGAGAAATTTTCGCCATCATTGCTGAAAACCAAGTTGCCCAGTTTTGTATGGCATCACCTGTATTATCAGACTGAAAACTTGCCTTTACATTCGTTACGCACCATAAGGCAATGTGTTCACAATTGTTAGTGAACATATCATATGCTTTGTAGCCTTTAAGCATTCTTGCACGTGCTACTATTTCGTCTGCTGTAAAAGGAAGTTGTTTATAATCAACCACATACATAAACTCGTCGTCAACGTCGACATTTTCGAAGAAAGTCTCCGCTACTTTGATAACTGTCTTGCCGTCGTCATCATTGGTCGTTGTGAACTCAACAGCGTCGAAAGATACCTTTTGTTTGCTTTGCATATGAATTTCTGTTACGATTGCATGATGGTAATAGGGAAATCCTAATCTACCTTTTAAATGTTTCTTTAGAAAATTATTAGTTTTTGTAACGGGTGCATATCTTCCGAATTTTACATGGCTTCCAGCTATCAGAATAGTTCCATCGTCAACTCTTGTGACTTTTGCACACCGGAAGCAATCTATTTTCGTTGAGGATTGGTCGTTGGCTTCTTCAGATAGACAATCGTTGTCATACTCTTCGGAAGTCGTTAAAACTTCGATACTGTCAGAGATACACGAAACCCCTTCATCCACCAAAGTTTTAAAACGCAAATGTGGAAGTAGTATCTTATCGTCATGGTTCTGAACCTCTTCGTTCGAAGTTGGTTGAATATGATCGACATACTTTTCCCCACACTCCTTCAATAATGCAACCATTGTTTGTTTTTCTTCATTGTCACCTGGCGACAAGTAGTCGCTGCCCTCCGAATATGTCCTTCCCCGAAAAGATCGTGTTAGCTCCCGGTTCATGGCTATTCAAGATTTAATATTATACCTGAAATAAGAAGGTAAGAATCTTTGCTTATTGTCATTGCCCATAAATAGCACATAACGTGCATGTAATGCACAGGTACTGTTTAAGATAATATTTCATAACGGGTCTTGTGAGTGAACGAATGAAATAATGATCACATCTTTTATCATTGGAGTGAATGAGTGATTGTTGTTAAACGCCACTTTCAACAATATTTCAGGTATATCGTGGCGGTCAGTTTTATTGGTGGAGGAAACCGGAATACCCGGAAAAACAACAGTGACACCTGGCGCTGACCAACTTTATCACATAATATTGTACACATTGCCCTATTCGAGATTCGAGCTCACAACAGCAGTGGTGATAGGCACTGATTACATACAATGTAGGTAGTTGTAAATCCAACTACCATGCGATCACGGCCACGACGGCACTTTATTGCAATAAATCAATTAATTTGAATGTCCCATTTAACTGTGACAGCGAATTAAAGCAGCAATGTTTTAATGCGAAAACAAAATGTCGCCAGATTTTAAGGTATAAATTGAAAGGTGCAAAAATAAGTAATCTGACACTGAAATTTCCAACAAAAAATATTGAAAAGATTTGAACAGAAAATAATTAATCTGTTTTTTGTGAAAAAAAAACAAATCTGGTTCGGAGGAAAAAAAATATTCCTTCCCCTAAAAATAATTTGTTGGTCACCTAGTTTACCCAGCAATGTTGATTATAAAAACGATATTGTCTGTGACGTCCAGTGCCTATTTGTAATTG
>MJUT01056160.1:262481-279412 GCA_002080005.1 Gigantidas platifrons | reverse complement strand
TTTTAAANGCAGGGTAAGGGGTAATATTTTGTCGCTAGAAGTCCTATACAGGGTGGTACTAGAACAAATTTTATTTTAAAATGTCTCCATGACATAATTTCACACGACAGATGTATAATTTGGTTGTCAATTTATATTATGAAAAAGATATTACACGCTTTGGGCTGAATAGAGCTAAAATCGGCAAAAGTTATAATATTCCATTTTTCTGCAATCTACACTACAAAACATGTCTTTTGATGATGTAATGGGTTTAATTTTCGATAAATGCAATAGTTTTAATAAATCCATTATAAAAATATCATCCAAGTTGTGTAATATTTTGTCTATTGAAAACAAAAGGCGAAAAATCTCGTTTTTACGCAATTTCATCAGGGGTAGGGATAGATTTTTTGCCTCCAACGATTACTGATCTTCATAAAATATTAATAACTTGTATTCATTTGAACGATAATATAATCAGCTATCCACCAAACCCCAGTTTGTATATTCTAATAGTTGTTCATAAACTACAAGACCTCAGCAACAGTGAAGAATGAAAAAATCTGAAAATCTGCCAAAATTGTCGAAAGGATGTAAAAAAGGGCTCAAAAATGTAAGTGCATCCCAAAATATTCAATGTTAACATGTTTTTTCTTCAAAAGGACATAACAAAGGACCAAAAAAAAGTAGTGGGGTTCGAAGGTGGGGGGGGGTGCACGGTAGGCTATCTCAGCCCTTGGCCTATAGTCTTTCTGAATGAAAATAGAAATTTAATATATATATGACACAGGCGCGCGTTTAATAGTGTAGTGTATGGGGTTGTTTTTTGTATTAAACGTGCGCCTGTGATATATGATAATGCTATATATACATAAGAAAAAATATATCAGAAAATTGTTTATTAAAGTGTCACATATTGATTGTCATAAAACATCATCATCATAATAAAAATATATACATATAAAACAATCAATATCCAGCCATTAATAAACGACTTACGAGACACTATTAACGAATTAATAAATCTATACATATTTACTTATTTTATGTGCATAAAAATTTTGGCAAATACATATTTATGAAAATTACCTAAAATATTTACTTGATAAGTGTGTTAAAATATTAAAAGATCAGTGAAATATTTCTTTGTTTTGCAATCTTTGTTTTGATCATACGAATGTGCAATGCTATAAATATATCTTGTTAGTATACAAAATTATTATCAGGAAAACCCCTCACTTTCAATGCAGATGTTAGGAAATATGATATGTAGACACAGAGAAGAATAGTTAGGTCACATTGAGATGATGACAGCTTTATCAGCATTTTATAATTGGATGAAGAGGGGGCAAGATAAGAGATTTCTCTCTCAACTAGCTTGTTTCATAGACTGTCTTTGTAAATAACTTAATTATTTATTATTAATTTTAGTTTGTTTGTTCTTTTATTTTAGTTTATGAATGAACTTATTTCATATAATGGAAAGAGTTTTGTATTTTTTCCCTCCTAGTTTGTTCTGTATGAAATTATGTTAAAAGACATTTCATTGGGCATTAAAAATTCTTAATTTAAAAGCTTTCTCTTGATTGGTTGTTTTAGATATTGAATTTCGAATCTCGAATTTCGAATTTCAGATACTGAATCTCGAATTTCGAATCTTGAATCTCGAATGATCCTTCTGGGCTTTGGTACAGCTGAGATTGTGAAACAATGTATATCTCATATTTGCATAAAAGGAACAATCAAAGAAGAAGTGATAGGAGTCTTCACGATTGGCCCCACAACGACAAGACGGATCTGATACTATATTTACTTGGAACAAATCATAATTTAAAAAAGAAGGAAAACATCGAAGCTGGGTTAATGCAATATTAAGTTTTAGAGGTCCAATTTCGCAATGTTTAGGAACTTGTCTAATATATTTCTGTTTTCTTAATTCAGTTTTAAATTTTGCAATATATTCCACATTTCGAAGTGATGGATTTAAGCTATTCCATCGACGTACTGTTGAGGGAATAAATGAGTCACAAGTAATCGCTAGTCTGCAGAATGGTATTATTATACCACTTCCATTACGCAATGTATAAACGGTTGTACTTTGAATCGTTGGAGGAATTAAGTCACAAAGAAACCTGGGTGCATTAATATTTTGAATATTTTAAAACATTTGCAATTGTCTCCTTTTTCTTCTTTCTGTCAATGATTCCCCCCAGCCTAACTCTTTATAAATTAGAATGGAACTAGCAAATATTGGAAGACCAGTAACGATTCTAGCAGCCTCAAGTTTCAACTGATCAAGGTTATTAAAATTTCCCACACCACAATTATCACATACTTCACTAGCATATTCAAAAATTGGTCTGATATAAATTAAATAGAGTTTCTCTAGATTTTTCCGAGAAAGTTTATATTTTAACTTTCGAAGAACATTCAGGTCTTTGTAAATACTTGACAATATATTTTTTATATGCATATTCCATTTAGCATCGCTGCTAAATGTAACTCCTAAATGTTTATGAGAATTTGTAATTGGAATAGTTCTTCCATTAAGTGTAAAATTTAATTCTGGAATTTCCGTATTTGAAAATAGCATAATTTCTGTTTTATCCGGGTTAAAAGACATCAACCGTTTCTTTGACCATTCGTCCAGCTCTTTCAAGTCGTGATCAGTCACAGTTTTTATCTGCAATTCATCACGACTGGAATAGCTGAAGGAAGTGTCGTCCGCAAAAAGTCGGCTAAGAGAGATTAGATTCTCAGCAATATCGTTAATATACAAATTAAATAATAGAGATCCAAGTACTGAACCTTGAGGTACACCAGCTGAAACATTGCAGAGTGAAGAAGACGAATTGTTTATTACTACCCTCTGTTGTTGATCTTGCAGGTAACTAGATAACCAATTTGATAAATTGCTATCTACACCGTACAAGTACAATATTATACATGAGAGGTTAAGAAGACAACAAATATCAAGTTACCATAGTCTTTTTACTTAAAAATATGAAATGGGTAAAAGTCCTTATTGTTTTGATCATTGTATGGTTTGTTCTTCTATTAACGGTGGTGGTTATGATGCTTAACACCACTTTCAACGACATTTCAATTATATCGTGACGGTCAGTTTTATTGGTGGAGGAGACTGGAATACCTGGAGAAAATCACTGACCTGCCGTAAGTGACTGACAAACTGTATCACATAATGTTGCATCGATGACACTCTTAACGGTCTCTGATTACCTCTTTGGTATCTTCAAACTTAATCTCATTGAGATTATTCTTACGAAGAAATGTTCCGCTATGAGTCGCAAGTCTACTGAGCAGAACATATTGTTATCACAGTGCCTATACCAAGCCAGGAGAATGAGAGCGAAAATATGCATGTTAGGGGTATCGATTTTGCCTATGGGCGATTCTGGAAATGTATCTTCAAACTTAATCTCGTTACGAAGAAATGTTCCGCTATGAGTCGCAAGTCTACGGAGCAGAAAATTTCTCCGGAAGTCAGATCTCAGAGAAATTACCTCAAACTTTCTTCATATTCATAACTAAGGGTTGGCTTGGTGTAGATTTATGATGTTTAGCGCCACTTTCAACAATAGTTCAGCTATATCGTGGCGGTCAGTTTTATTGGTAGAGGAAAAAGAAGAAAACCGCCGACCTGCAGCAATTCACCGACAACCTTAATCACATAATGCTGTAACCCTGGCCATGATCGGTATTCGAACATTAGTGGTGATAGGTACCTATTACAATGATAGTTGTAAATCCAACTACCATACGATCACGATAACGACGGCTCCTAAAACTGATAGATAACAATAAATAACATAGTACATACCAGGGCCGTCTTAACAGTATCATAGGCCCCCGGGCAAAGGAATCCATTGGGGCCCCTACCTACACAACCACTCACAGGAATAAAAATGTAAATAGTCATCAAAATTAAACATATATTTATAGTATAGGTACTTCCAAGAAAATCAATGTTTAAGCATAAAAAACATGCTGTACATAACATACATATATTAACTTCGGGCCCATGCGTTCGTGGAACTCCGGACAACTGTCCAGTGTGTCCATGCGTTAAGACAGCACTGGCATATATACATTCAGTTAAAAATATACAATGAAACATAACTTACATGCTTTGAAATCACAATTCTCCTCTAACCTTATTTATTTGATCAACAACAAAAATCATATTCTAGAAATAGAATATGAAATCCCAGTTTATACAGAAGCCTAATTAGTATACATCTAAGTCACAATACTGGATATAACTTCATTCAAGTGTGTAAGCGAATTACTGTAAAATATTTGTGCTGCATTCTTAATAAAAGACAATAAAAGTTACCGATGTATTATGATGACTTTCAACATTTCTAAATTATGAGAATCACACATGTCTATACGGAAGAAATGTTGTCTTAAAATGTATCCCTCCGAAGTGTACATTGAATTAACTATATACCATGATTTACACAAAAAACAAAGACATAATTTCTTTCTTTCACAAACTCAAGGTACTATATAAGAGGACTACATCCACCTAGTAGTCAATGTTTCGGCGCTGACATTGTTTATTATACATATTTATATTTGAAAATTAAATGTTCCTAAATAATGTAATTATCATTACAACTAAGGCATATATGGCTCTCATGTTAAGCTCGTTTCCTTTTTCAAAAGTTTATGGCATATATGGCTCTCATGTTAAGCTCGTTTCCTTTTTCAAAAGTTTTACTATGAACATATCTGATGAAGATTATTCCAGAAACACGACAAGCGCACTAAACTAGATTTCTACGTGTTCATTAACAAATAAATAATAATTGATTTCATATGCAAAAATACAAAGTAAAACTATCAACAACAAAGTGGAGAAGACAATACTAAGTTGAAAAACTTGTGTCTGATCCTTTTGTCATTATTTAGACAATATGTAGAGTTTGAAGAACAGACAAGACAATAACAAAATGAAACAAGACAAAAGGACAAATAACAATCTACAAAATATTACACAGAAAACTTAAGATCGAGCGACACGAATCCCACTAAAACAGAGGGTGAACTCCAAAAGGGTAAGCAGTTAACGCTCCACCAGAGGCACCCGTCGTGTTAATCTAGTTACAAACCCGGTTATAAGTCATGAATATGTTTAAACTGAACAACAAAGTATATATGGTTTTAGTTACAAATAAAGGCACATAAGTTACCTGCTTTGAATTCACAATTCCAGAAAATGCTATCTGAATGCCTCTTTCAACTTCTATAAACAACACAAATTATATAACATAAAACTAGATCCCACGACTGCATATAACGTCATTCACCTGTGTAACCGAATTACTGTAAAATATGTGTGTAAAAATTTTTTAATAAAAAAAACAAACAATGAAAATTACCTGCGGATCAAGATTCTATGTAGCTTTAACTAAATTCGTATATTTTTTTAAGTTAAATGTGCGATGTATTATGATAACTTTCAACTTCTGTAAACTATAAGATTCAGACACGTCTATACGGAAGGCCATGACAATGGAGTGCACTGGTGCCCCTATCTACACAACCACTCATATGAATAAAACTATGAATGTCGATAAAATTAAACATATATTTATTGTATTGGTACTTCCAACAAAATCAGTGTTTAAGCATTAAAAACCATGCCATACACAACATACATAGATCAGCATGGGGCCCTATGCTCGTGGGGCCCCGGGCCACTGCCCAGATCACATATACAAATCCTATCCTATATATTCTTTATTTNTGTCAAGCACATAAGGTACTATATAAGAGGACTACATCCACCTAGTAACCAATGTTTCGGCGCTGACATTGTTTATTATACATATCTATATTTGAAATTTATAGTTCTTAAATAATGAAATTATCATTACAACTAAGGTATAGATTGCTCTCATGTTAAGGTCCTTTGGGGTACTTGTTCCCAACGACTAGTTTTTTTCTTTTCAATCATTTTACTATAAATGTATCTGATGAAGGTTATTCCAGAAACACAACAAGCGCACTAAATTAGATATCTACGTTTTCATTGACAAATAGATAAACGCGAGGCAATTCATTTTCATTTGCAAAATACAAAGTAAAACTATTAACAACAAAGTGGAGAAGACAATATTAACTTGTGTCTTATCCTTTTGTCGTTATCTAGACAAGAAAAAGAGCTTGAAGATATCAAAGTTCTAATTAAAATTCGTAACTCGAAGAAGAACATACAACATAATGGCCAAAAGAAAAAAGTACAAAAGGATTCTTAATCAAAGGCAATGCAGTTTACCTGAGAGTCAATCAAGATTTTATTAAGCCTTCATTAAGTTTGTTCATTTCTGCAATTAAAATGTTCCCCGTCTTAATAATATAACGGCTTTCAGCATCAGATAACTATGAAACTGAGACATGTCAAAACGGAAAACGCATTGTTCTCCACAGAGTGGGAAATCGTGCATATCATGACATACGACATATACATTCTTTATTATTAGTGGAGTTCGTGTTACTCGATTTTTAGTTTTATGTATATGTTTTGTACATCGTTGTTTGTACTTTTTCTTTTGGCCATTGTGTTGTCTGTTCTTCTTTGCTATACGGATTCTGATTACCCCTTTGATATCTTCAAACTCTTCTTATTTCTTTCAGGCACCGAGGGTGGTATAAGAGGAGAAGATGCGTGCAATGTAATACATTTATGCACTTGTGACAAATACATACATTCTTGTAGCAAACAAACACACTATAAATAAATATTTGAATTTACACTCAAATCTATTTTAATGACAATCTCTATTAAACAACAACTTATTATATGAGACTTAAATTTTGATTTCCCTTCACGGTACATTTCGTATTAATTAAACTTGTATTTTGTGACCACCTGTCCTATGTTTCATTGAAAGGTCCCAATTAAACCAAGTGTGACTGTACAATGAATTTACATAAATTCAAGTAACCATAATAAATGAGAAATTTAAAACTAACCTTTCAAGCAGACACAAAATATTGCATGCTATAAACGTCTTTCTTTACTCTGAAAAATTATTATGCACAGTGTATCTATTTCATAAAGAATAGTTTTCGTATACGTAAACGTTAGAGAATACCGAAGGGGCAATCAAAAATGGACAATCCAGAGAACACCGAAGGGGCAATCAAAAATCCAGAGAAACTGGCGATATAGGGTACACAAGACGGTGAAAAACAAAAACAAAAACACAATGCAATATATGTTTGACACCATAATACGCAAACAAACACAAAGTACGTAAATAAGACATGAGCCCTCATACAAACAACTGGAAGTAAAGACGAACCGAAAATGGTTTTTATGCGGATATCGTAACGGACATTAAAATACGGAACGCAATACTCAGTTTGAATTGGGAATTTAGAACACCTTTTTTCATAGAATATTTTTATAATATTTTTTAAAATGGGCTCGTGTGTCACTAGTGGCCCAGAAACTGCTTCCCTTCCATAACACCTGAAGTCACCCCCGTATTTAGTGAGGTTCGTGTTGTTCAATCTTTAGTTCTCTGGATAGTGTTTTGTTTTTCTTTCATCACTTTTCTGTTTACCATTGTGTTCTCTGTCTGTTGATTAATGGGTTCTGATTACTCCTTTGGTACACGTATTTCAAACAATTCCTAATATTTTTTCCAAACAAATGGAACAACAAGTCATCTCCTTAACATGTTAATGCCGCAATACGTCATCTTTGTGCTAGTCCAGCATGTAGCTGAGCTGTATGTTTACAGTGCTAGTGCACTGGAAAAACAATCTGCACGTAGATATGGCGCTGCACGCGGACACACTCATCCAAACAGTATTATTTACCTGATATTGTACTAAGCAGTGAAGTACCCTATACCAGTGTCCTTCGATTTACGGATTCTGATTACCCCTTTGGTATCTATGATTTACGGCTTCTGATTACCCATTTGGTATATATGATTTATGGATTCTGATTACCCCTTTGTTATCTATGATTTACGGATTCTGATTACCCTTTGGTATCTATGATTTACGGATTCTGATTACCCCTTTGTTATCTATGATTTACGGATTCTGATTACCCCTTTGTTATCTATGATTTACGGATTCCGATTACCCTTTTGGTATCTATGATTTACGGATTCTGATTACCCCTTTGTTATCTATGATTTACGGATTCTGATTACCCCGTTGGTATCTATGATTTACGGATTCTGATTACCCCTTTGTTATCTATGATTTACGGATTCTGATTACCCCTTTGGTATCTATGATTTACGGATTCTGATTACCCCTTTGTTATCTATGATTTACGGATTCTGATTATCCCTTTGGTATCTATGATTTACGGATTCTGATTACCCCTTTGTTATATATGATTTATAGATTATGATTACCCCTTTGTTATCTATGATTTACGGATTCTGATTACCCCTTTGTTATCTATGATTTACGGATTCTTGTTAACCTTTTTGTTATCTATGATTTACGGATTCTGATTACCCCTTTGTTATCTATGATTTACGGATTCTGATTACCCCTTTGTTATCTATGATTTACGGATTCTGATTACCCCTTTGTTATCTATGATTTACGGATTCTGATTACCCCTTTGTTATCTATGATTTACGGATTTTGATTACCCCTTTGTTATCTATGATTTACGGATTCTGATTACCCCTTTGGTATCTTTTTACTATTTTTGTATTCTTTCTATTTTTAGCAGATCAGTGATCGAGCAAACGTTAGATTGGGTCATTGTATAAAACAATCGTCGTTACGGTTTTGTTCCGCAACTGTAATTGATCTGTATTTATTAGTATCCAGAACAACACAACACTTGATTAGTATGTTTATGTTAATCATGGGGTCGCTGTGGACGTGATCGTATGGTATTTAGATTTACAACTACCTATGCAATCAGTGTCTATCACTTCTAACGTTATGAGTTCAAATTCCCCTCATGGCGAAGTGTACTCGATGCAACGTTTTGTGATCAAGTTTGTCAGTGACTTGCGACATGTTGATGGTACTCCAGTTTCCTCCACCAATAAAACTGACCGCCCCGATATAGCTGAAATATTGCTGAAAGTGACGTTAAGCACCATGTAGCCCTAGCCCATCCCTATGTTTATCGGAATGAACAAATTATGAAAGTACGAACTTACTAATATATATAGCATTCGACCTGTTTATCGTCTTATCATTTTAGCTTGCAAAAATCTTGTTCTCGTGATGTGATTGTCTGCATCTGAAAAATTCATGACTACTAAGATTTTTTGTTCTTTTAACTACGGGTGGTGAATAGAGTGTAACAGTCGTGATCAGCCTTGGAATAAAGACTATTCAGCAGACATCGAACCATTACAACACATAGTAAATTGGATCAAAGTATCAAAGATAATGAACTACAGGACTGTATAATTAAGTGACTGTCTCTATCTAACGCGCTTGTACTCCATATTCTGAATATTTTTATTTTTTTTTTTAATAACATAATACTTTATTGTTTGACTCGCCTGTTAACAAAACACCTTAGATGCCCAGGTAAGCATAAAATAATCTAAGGTTCCCTGTTTTACAGTAGATCTCTTACCCAGGGTTAGTAAGATATTAATTAGAGTCCACATGATCTCCCATTTCAAAAATACAACTAAATTTATCAATTATAAAATCAACATGTAAGTCAATCTATATAGGCATTTTATGATATCTTCAACATATAACATTTACATACATGCATTGTACTCGTATATTATAACTATTTACTAATTAATCACTGATAGAATTGTCAAGATTTTGGTTTTATCTATTGTATCATTACAATTGGTCGTTAGGAAAATTTTTAGTTCAGATTTTAAAGTCTGTTTCCATATATTACAAAGAACATTCTGATTGATGTGAATTTGTTAAATATGACCAAATTCACATCATATTCTGAATATTAGTATTATACTGCACACTGATGTCCAAAGGGGTAACCAGAAGCCGTAAATCGAAGGATAGACAGCACAATGCCAGCAAGACCAAGACAAAGAGAAGCCAACAATGATCTACAAATCACTACAAAAAATATAGTAGATTAAGAATCACGAATATTTCATAATTTCGTGCTTTTTGTTTTGTCTTTCTTTCATTTTTTATGAGTCGTATATATCTACTGAAATACAATGTACAGTTGAAATCAAATATAGAATTATTAATAAAATTTTCATGTGACAAGAATTTACTATGTTGTATATTGTAATCTACTATTGCTGACGTATGTATTCTTGTTATTATTTTTTATGTAGAGATGGCCCATGCATGTTGATATAACTTGTGCCAATTCCAGTTGTTAAAATGTTTAGTAATAAAGTATGTTTCATATAAAGGGTAAGCTGTTCCTGCTCCACTCATGGTTGTCATGGTGTTACTGCTTAACGCCATGACCATTTTATAGGGAAATCTCTTCAAATTACAAAGCCAAGACGGTACGGACGTGTTTGAAGTAGAATAATATTCATTTCATGACTGAATGGTACTGCATATATGTATCGGTGAGTGGGAGAGTATGCTGCTTAACGCCACTTTCAACAATATTTCAGTTATATCGTGGCGGTCAGTTTTATTGGTGGAGGAAGTCGGATAAAGAAAGCCACCAACCTGCCGTAAGTCACCGAAATGAGCGGGATGCGAACTCATCTTAATGGTAGTAGGCACTGATTGTACAGGTAAATCCAACTACAATGCGATTATGACCACGATCACGACCCCTGTTCTGATGGTGTATGCAGTTCCTGCTCCACTAATGCCTCCCTTCGTGTTGCTGTTTAACGACATAAGGAAATCAAAGGTAACTTTAAATTCTACATCTCTCAAATATGATCTTCAGAAAAGATTTGACAACAGGTTCATTCATGGAACAGGAGAACCTTGTCCTCATCTGAGTTTATATGTGGGTTCATGTTGTCAAACTTTGCATTATTGTTTTCTTTAAGTGGTTCATAACGGTTGCCACTAGGTGAGCAGGAACAGCCAACCATTCCGAGACGTACGAGGTCACCCTTGTCTTTAGTGTGATTCACGTTACCTTATATTTTGTTTTCTGTGCAGTGTTTTGTATATAATTGTTTCTTCTTTTTATTAATTACATTGCTTACGGATTCTGATTATATGCTTAATATTATACAAATTATTCTTTGTGCGGGTTAATGTGTGTGTGTGTGTGTGTGTGTGTGTGTGTGGTTGCATGTTTCATTGATACTATTTTATTTTCCAATGCAGTTTAAGCAATAAGCTAGTATTTACTGAGCCTATTTCAACAATATAGTTTGTAACTAGGCACTGTGCTATGTATTCATTTTGAGGGCGGGAAAATATATATTTGAGTAGAAAAAAGGGTGTACTCGACTCGCAGCCACAAGTGATAAAGTTTACCAGTTGCTTGCCCATGGTCGGTGGTTCTCTCCGGGTACGCCGGCTTCTTCCACCACCAAAACTGGTCGCCATGAAATAGCTGAAATATTGCTGAAGGTGGCGATAAACACTAGAAATCAGAAATCTTTATATTTGAGTAGAGTTACATGTAGTGAGTTGTTGTTCCTTAACGCCAAAATAAATAAGCAATTGTTGCAGCTATATCATTGAGAATAAGTTACTGTGATGAGATGATAATACTGATGCTGTCCGCTTTATACTAGACCAAAACGATTAGTTGTATTTTTATAACGCTAACTCACTGAAAAAACGGTCGGTCGGTAGATATGTCGTTCTTCTCTGATGCATTATCATGATCATGAGTCAACACACCAGAATGCTGCGTGCCTGGCGGAGAGGCAGCAAATACCCATTTTATAGTCTTTGGTTTGATCCGACTGGTCCTCGAATTCACGATCTACCACACTCGAGCACACAAATCATTACACCACCGGTGCGGTCACATATATATCAATATTAAGGCGATCTCTTGCACTCATTATTTTGATATTAATTATTGATGTAAAGTGACATTGTTTTCTACAGATGAACGATAATGAATATTTTTTCTTTGTTTTTCCTTTTATTCTAACTGTTACCGTGATACAGTATGATAGTTAGTGAACTCGTGTTTCGATCCCTGTCATGTGACAAATTAAGTTCTATGCAAATTGCAATTGCTGCTTCTCTTTTAACACACATCGTTAAATGCATAAGAACAAAGACTGGTTCAATATTAAGGCGATCTCTTGCACTCATTATTTTGAATAGTTTTTCCTCGTCTTGTTTTTGAAGAAACATTACACGAGTAAAAGCTGATATTTCAGTTGCAGTTATCCCCCTTTCATTAAAACTGAAATCGAAAATTTGTTTTCGGTTATAGTTTATTTTGATATTTACGTCATACAATATTTCCCCACTCAAAATAACAAATGCCTTTAAAATATGTAACCATGGTCACTGCCGATTGTGAAATATTATAATTCACCTATAAGAACTTTTGTTAGTATGTGTTTTATTTGTGTTTGTTTGCGCATAGTGGTGTCCAACATGTCTTGACTATATGAATAATGTGACAGGTGTCTTATAATGAGCAGGAACTACCTACCCTTTGCGAGAACCTGGGTTCGACCCAGGTTTTGGTCGAGTTCCTGTTTACCATCGTTTTTGCTTCCTGTGTTGTGTTTATTCTTCTTTTTTTTTTCTTTTTTTTTCTGTCTTCGCACTGTTCCCAATGTTACCATTGTATCTGTAATGTACATTCTTGATTGTCCCTTCGATTTTCTCTAACGTCTATTTAGAACCTATAATGATACAGCAGATTTTATATTGCACTATCTAGTATGACCTTTCACCCGATTGTTGACATGCGTAACACGACTGAGGCAACGAGTGGATCAGGAACTGCATACTTTTTCGTGTACCTGAGTTCAAACCCGATTGCTTTGGGGGTTCGTGTACCTCAATCTTTTGATTTCTCTTCTTTGTATTTTGTATTTGTCCTCTTGTCCTTTTTATTGTTTCAAGTGCATTGTCTTTTCCTTGTGATAAGCTCTTTGGTATCTTCAACATTTCCTTGCTGGCTAAGAGCAGCTTAAAGTTGTCTTTAACATGTATTCTTGAAATAAATGCCAATCCGAGGAACAGTTTTGTATTGATTCCTCCAAGCAATCAGTGATTACTATATATGAATGGTTGTATCCCACACTGGAAAAACTATGCTTTATTTCTAACCTTCGGAGTCTAATCTGAACAAAAATGCACCCGGCTTTAAATTGTCTCCCTTTGCTGTACATTACTATATCTATACTGTTTCATACGACAATCGTTTTGTGTTGATCTGACCAAGGCTCCAAACCACATTATACCTTTCTCGGGGTGAATAAGCTAACCATTACACCACAGATGCGGTTGAAAACAATGTTGGCAAATACATTTCTAGAAAAATTGCAATCAAAGCTCTCGATGAAGCGTATTAAAACACGTTAGAGAAAACCGGGTTACCCAAGAATGGACAATCCGGAGACACGTCCAACTACCGGAAAGAAGACAAAGACAAGAAAAAGAAAAAAACAACAGATGGAAAACAAAAACAGATGAAGAACACGGACAAACCAAAACCAGGTGTTCGTGAAGCAGGTGTTTGCAAAGATAATCAGTGTTTGCTTCTTATAAGACACCCGCCGTGTTTGTCATATAATGAATTCCAGTATTGAGTAACAATCTTGTCAGTGATAGAGGAAAGAAATAAAATCTACGTAAAAGGGAAAATATCCATTGCCATTTGAGATGTGGATACATTTTGTATTTCGTAATAGTCAACCAGTTCGTGATGACGACCGTATAAATTTTGTAGCGATGATTTCAACCTAAGACCAACGTACCCTTGTTTGGGTAGATTTTGCGAAAACAGTTGAGCTCTTTTCAGAAAATCACTGTACTGATTACAAGACCTCGAATAACGTTGTAAAATGTAAATTATATATGCTGGTGATTCTGGAATATTGCTACTGATGAATGGGAAGTTGACTATTGGAAAAGTGAAGTCATCACGTTTGTCGTAGTGTTTTGTTTCTTCCTCTATTGTCGATTTCAGGGTCAATGAAAGAAGCAGACACTTGAGTGTAGGTAGTATGCTTCACCGAATCGAGTATTGTTCAATGATAGAACATCATCTATAGAGCGGAAGCTGGTATTGAATGTTTGGGCTAATTTTTTATCTGTATACACTGGAAGCCCTTGAAGGAAGTCATCCATTCATTAGTATGCGTATGTGTGGTTTTCAAAAGAACACATGCTCTATCTCTTTTTGACTCAATGTTTAGCTTTGTTTATCATCGTTACTTCAACATTCTCATTTGGCTCTGATTTTTTGCCTTTCAGAAGCACATTTGTTCACTCTGGATATTGTGTGTGGTTCATGATATTCCATCTTTAGTTTTCTTTGTAATTCTTTGTAGATCATTGTTTGTCCTTTTTCATTCTTCTATTGTCTGTCGTTCTTCGATTTAAGGCTTCTTCCTAATTACCCCCTTTGGTATCTTCCAACCTTTTTCACAGGACCAAGAAGAATTTGAAGATATAAAAGGGGTAATCAGAATCTCTTAATCAAAGAAGGACAGACAACACAATGGCCAAAGTAGACAAAATACTACACAACAAATTAAAGATCAAGCAAAATAAACCCTGCTAAAAACCGGGAGTGAACTCATGTGCTCTGGAAAAGTAGGCAGTTCCTGTTGTACTAGTGACACCAGTCGTGTTACTCTAAAATTATTCCTACCAAAACATAATATTTAGACAATTCCTATTTACAGAAGCAAACGATTCTTATCTTCAAACTTTTCTCATGAACTGGATATTTGCCTTTCTTATTATTTCGGCGGAAGTACATGTTTTTGCACTAAACAAAACGTTGACTGATTAATTCCGGAGCTATCTCCATGGTTGTTATTTGCTTTGAGGGTTAGCAACACAATAATTCATTCATCATTCACAAGTGTTCTTTTTGTGAGTCATTTTATGATGTATATAATGCATTTTATTTGTGTACAAATATTTTTTTTTGTAATTTACCAATCAACGTTAAACAATCGTCACGTAATTAGCCTGAAACAATTGTAATATATCAAAGACATGTAATTTGGGGCCAGAAGTGGGATTTATTTTTTATCTGTATTCTAATTTATTTTGTACAATGTATATTTGACTGAACGTGCTCTATCATCTGTTAAAATCTTACAGATACAATATGTTGCTAGGGACTTGCCTCGACAATTATAGCACCTCCCAAAAATAAATTCTGATACTGTTGTTCCGGTTGAAGAAAAAAACATACTAGATGCTTGTTTGTGGTATTGTGTCATATGCCTTGTGTTGTACATAACAATATTCATAATGGCGTAATCCTGTCTGTGTCCTCACCACAAACACATAATATGTCTCAACTTGTTACGGAGTTGTTGCGTGTTTTTATTTTAGCAGTCATCAACACCTCCACAAATATTTCTCTTATTCCCACTTTATTAGTAGATTCACGTTCGATGAAAAATGTTAAGTTTTCTATAATCTGCTATTAAACCGTTATATTTTATTTCTTCATTTTCTCCCTGTGATAAATTCGCTCGTTTCACGTTGATTACTTCGCTTTTTAATAACATTCAATTGAAAGATACACATAAAATGGCGAATAAAAACCCGTACCTTATAGAAAAATCTATTCGAAACTACAGCATATTAGCATAATACGGATATAATAAAATCGTATTTAGTTATGAAATGTGAATGCACTTGCCATTAGTGGCGGGTCGGTTTTCAATAAAAGTAGATTTCAATAACTTTCATTGTCTGTATTTAGGTTTATATCAATAATATAGAAATGGCATTTTTTCACAAAAAAATACATTTCTGGGAAATGAGAAATGATTGCATGTCTATTGCAAAATATGCACAATTTCATTTATGAAAAGTTCAGATATTAATGTCAAGCAAATTATAAGAATTTTGTTTGGTTTAGTTAGGTTCATGGTGATCAACGCCACTTCCAAAAATATTTCAGTTCTATCCTGGCGGTCCGTTTTATTGGTGAAGGAAACTGGAATACCTGGAGAAAAACACCGACCGGTCGCAAGTCACTGACAAGCTTTATCACATAATGTTGTATTGAGTACACATTACTATGGTTTCGAACTCACAACTTTCAACAATATTTCAGCTATACCGTGGCGGTCAGTTTTATTGACGGGGGAAGCGAAGTACCCGGAGAAGACTACCGGACTGACGTAAGTCACTGTCAAACTTTATCACATACTGCTGTATCGAGTACACCTCGCCATGAGCTCACAGCTTTAGTGGTGATATGCACTGATTGGATGGTAAAGGTAAAAGGTAAAATATATTTAGGTTTAAAAATTTCAACATCATACACAAGTGTTTAAAAATTTCTCGTTAAGTTAAAAATAAAACATAAAACTGCCATCTTTAACTGAAACTTCAATCCACCAATTGTAGCTGCTGATAACTTTCTCACCAAGGATAGCCCATGAAAGCCATTCAGCTTATTTCCAATGGGGTCCTTTATAAGTATCAGCTTAAAGTTCAAGTGGACATTAAAAGATCAACATGAGCGGGTAGAGGGATTACTTAATTTTAAAATAAGTACATTATCTATGAAAATATATATGTATATATAATTGTCATTATTATGATATGACACGTCTTTCCCGTTCTTCACTGGTATGTATCAGGTGGCACTTCACATCTTTTTTAAATCTTTGCATATCATTGATGGATTTGATCGAATCGGGTAGAGAATTCCAATCATGGATTCCATTGTAGTAAAATGTTGTTGATTCAATGCCTTTAATTTTTGGTGTAACATAATTAATCTGACTTGATCTAGTATTATGGGCATGATGTTCATTAATTTTGATGAAATTATTTTTCAAATAAGAAGGACATGTATCATAATATAT
>MJUT01056160.1:243483-260850 GCA_002080005.1 Gigantidas platifrons | reverse complement strand
AATTTCGCAATTTACAGTAATCCAAATATAAATGTTTACTACCTGTTTTTTTTAAATGATATTAAATATTGATCTCGTTTTCTAATATTATCTAAAATTTCTGAAGTCATCCATGGTTCGGAATTCTGTTTAATTTTTATTTCTTTATATGGAGCTATTGAATTTAAAGTTGATTGAAATAATTTTCGAAAAATTTCCCATGCTTGATTTACGTTTCTGCATAGATAGAGTTCCGACCAGTCAGTTTGTTCAAGTTTTTCTATAAAGGCTTCTTGTGTATAATGTTTTAATGATCGTATACGTACAGTACTCTGCTTACCTGTGTGTTCTCTAGTTGTTTTTCTAGTGCAAAAAATGGCAAAATGGTCACTAATTCCAACTTCAATGACACCGGATTGGCAAATCTTTTCACTAGTATTACATAAAATATGGTCTATTAATGAACTACTGGATGATGAAATTCGCGTTGGTTTGGAAATTAATTGTTCCAATGCATACATGTTAAGGATATTCGAGTATTTTTTGTATATATCAGAAATTCAGATTTCTGCATCGGTAACAGAATCGTCGAGCCATGTTTCCGAAATAGATTTCACGGCGGCTTTGGTTTTACATGCAATAATTTTTAATTCTGATATTTTTGGGAGCAGTGACCTAGCATTAAGATGAATAAAATGAAGGCCCCTTTGTTTAGAAAATTTAAAATGGTCCGAATCTTCAAATGAAGTTTTGGGTTCAAAATGTTTTTTTTTTTTCAAAAGACTGATGTTGATCTTCTACAACATTTTTATTTTGATTAAAAGGAAGGGATTTGATTGTACATTGATCGCAAATAAAAGAATTGTGTACATCATTTTGCGTTTTTTCTTTAGAAATTTGGTTGCTAGTGATATTTGTGCATTTTATGTGGGTTTTCTGGTCGCAAATACAGCAGTTGATAGATTTACTACTTTTTATGACGCCCTTTGAACATTTACTACACGGATATTTTGGATTCCGTTTAGATGGATTTGGTCCTGGATGTGGATGGATATCACCACTTTGTAAGAGAAAGAATAGAAAAAGAGACCCGGTAGAGGTTTTGGAAAAAGTGTGCTGACCAGATTTGACAAAAATATTTTTCATTCGTGCATGACGAGTTCCATGATCAAAATGAACTTCGACTGTCAAAAATATTTTGATATCAAAGATTAAAACCTTTCCAAAATCACTTTTTTGGAAAGAATTTAGACCAGAAAAGTCAAAATAATGATGTCTACATATTAAATTTTTAGGGGGAATTGACAATTTGTAATAGTTGTTGATATAACCAGCAATAAAAACATAAAATGCGGAGACCAAAAACACACCTCGTGCACCCGTCATGCTGACCTTGACCTCGTGATAGGTAGTTCTAAATCAAACTGCCATAGGTTCACGACCACAACGGCATTTATACTATAATCATTGATTTTCAACATTTATTCTGTGTAGACTGCTGAACCAGATCGTACATGGATCGAATGTTTGATGATTGTGAGACATGTCCTATAACTCAAACATTTTTATACGCACTGGGTTACTCCAAGATTAATATTACATTTTCTTTCAATAGAGAAATTGGATCGTTAGATATTGTATTAAGCTCTCGATAATAAAATATTAAATTTTAATCTATTACCTTCAGGCTGAAGAGTTATTAATTGTAGATCTCATATATTAAACAATCCAATAAGGATTGTTGTCATAGTAACAAAAACATTAAAAAAAATAATACTGAACATACTGTTAGGATAGACGTTTCCTGAATACAGAATCATCAAGAATCTATCTGAGATCTACATTTGAAATATGTACATGTTTATCCAACATTCACAATTGAATAATAGAAAGAAAAAAAACATTTTTGTTCAGCTAAAACTTAGAAAAAAGTAGAGAACAGTAGCAATTTTAAATGGTAAAGAATAGCACTTTGAAAGATATTTTAAAATAACTATGATTATTTCCCTTTAGTATATATAAATGGTAAAGAATAGCTGAAGGGGTCACATATGGGCTGTTTTTAGAAAGTCTACAAATTTCACTTCACTCTTAAATGTATTATATATGAAATATTATTGGTGTTCACAATTACATGTATTGAAGGAACATAATTATCTTATATTATTGATATATCGGTAATTGTTATATACTTTTTTTAATGAATATATGCCTTGTACATGTAAAAGGAGAGAGCTTGTTGCTCAATCATATTCATTTAGTTGTGAATAAAATATGTTTAAAACAATATGGGCTGTTTCCTGTGATATAATGAATATTACCGGGTTATTAGCAAGCGCAATAAACAAGACGTGTGTCACTAGAGGATCAGGATCCGTTTACTCTTCTGGGGTATCCGAGTTCGTTCTCCTCCGGTTTTTAGCAGGGTTTGCGTTGTTCATGTAGTCCACCATCATGTTTTTTGTTTGTTCCGTCTTGTGAGAACGGATATCACTCTCGCATGAAAACGATGCTTAGTTTTTAATCCCATTTGTTTTGCTGTTTTGCTGATATTCATATTTTGGATTCATTTTAATATTACACGTCGTTCGTGTCGTTACGACAGTAACTTATCGATTGCCATTTGTGGAGTTTACCCCCATTTTTTGTATGGTTCGAATTACTCAGTCTTTAATTTTCTGTGTTATATGTTGCAGATCATTGTTTGTCCTTTTTCTTTTAGTCATTGTGTTGTCTGTTCTTTTAGTCATTGTGTTGTCTGTTCTTTTAGTCATTGTGTTGTCTGTTCTTTTAGTCATTGTGTTGTCTGTTCTTTTAGTCATTGTGTTGTCTGTTCTTTTAGTCATTGTGTTGTCTGTTCTTCTGTTTTACACATCTAAATATCCCCCAGGAAACGGATTAATATAAGTTTTGTAACTTGTTTCCGAATCCTATTAATGATCCATCTGAATAATTTGTACATATTCATGCTTGTATTGTATTATTGAATTACTTAATAAAATATGTTTACACTAAATATCCCTTTTGGTTTTTTTTCTATAAGATTGACCACATATACGTCATTTGCTATAATAAAATCAAATAAGAAAGGGACATATTATGTCATATATACCTCTGCTCCTATATACCCTCCATAATTTAATTACGTTGGTGTAATTGGTTTGTTGGTTGGTTTATGGTGTTTAGCGCCACTTTCAACAATATTTCAATTATATCGTGGCGGTCGGTTGGTGGAGGAAACTGGAGGACCAGGAGAAAACCACCGTAGTGACGTAAGTCACTGACAAACTTTATCACATAATGTTGTATCGCCCGAGTGGGATTCGAACTCACAACGTTAGTGGTGATAGTAACTGATTGCATAGGTAGTTGTAAATACAACTACCATGTTGTGTAATTGGTAACCAGTTGACTCACATTGCATTTATACATGTACCGGTGTCGTATAGTAAACCTTCCGCATAGCAAACCTTCCCCCGGAATGTTTACTATATAGTAAACATTCCCCCTCGGAATATAGTAAATGTTCCCCCTTAATCCGGATAATTACTATTGATTCGGAATTTAGCACCTTAATCGTGTTAATTTTAATTGCTATATACCATTAATTATATCTGGTTATGGTTAAAAAGTAAAAAAGCACAAATTTATAGTGTCTTGTTGTTAATCGGTTGGGTAGGAAGGTTTACTATGCGGAATAAATACTATATAGTAAACATTCCCCCATCGGGGGAGGTTTACTATATAGTAAATCTTCCGCGGGGTTAATCTACTATGGGGGGAGGTTTACTGTATGACACCGGCACGAGATATCAGAAGATGGATGACAATATTTCCCGCCGTTAGCAAATTTTTTTGTTTGAAAAAAATATGTCTGATAACTAGAAATTAATAAATAATGAAACGAACAATAATAATCAATCAAAAAAAAAACTGAAACAGCACTGATTAAAATCCTAAACTACCGTAAAAAAAAATGTAAAGCTACAGCGCCTTTTTGCTTTCTTTCTTGTATATAGGATGCATTAGCTGCTAATATACATATTGTTGTTCCTTGATTAAAAGGTAGATATTACATTTAGTGTGCACGACGTGTCTTAGGATTAACCTTCATCAGGTACGCTCAAAGTCGAAAGGTTGGCAAACCAAATAATTTTTAAACGTTTTGGGAGCAACTAACCCAAAGGACCTAAACAGGATGGCCAAAATCGGTTAAGATTACCAATGCCTGAGAGAATAAGGGTAATAACAAAATTACCGAACACCGAGCAATCTTCCAAAGGGAAAGGCAAAACTCATAAGTCAAAAAACAGACAAAATCAGTCAACAACCGGAAAACTTGGAAAACCACAATAGCCCTGACTTGGTACAGGCATTTCCAAAGAAATGGTGGGTTGAATCAGATTTTACGGCGCCAAAACTTCCACTGCCATTAAAAGGTTCAGGTTGTCATTATAACAGCATTGAGATGATAACCTTAGTTTTTCATGTTGTAGTCTTGTGTCGATTTTTATAAGAATGAGATAAAAAGGAAATAAAAATCACCAAAACGTAAGAACAGAATTCCAAAATCAAACGTGAAAATCGTAGAAACAGGGTAAAAATCGATACACATGTATACATGACAATTCACTCCCCTGGCTTACTTGTCCTATCTTCAAAGTTTCGTGGTGCAGACACTTCAAAAAGTTGCGGAGTTAAATCCGACACATCGAAATTTGAGATAAGAGGAGTAAGGTAAGTTGAAAAGCACTAAGTTTAAAAACGGGACTTCTGAAAAATGTTGATATAACCGAAATTTCGAATAAACCGAGTTCGACATAATGAGATTCAACTGTAGTTTTTTTTTATCCAAACATACCCTCTCAATGAAATTATGCTGTGATGATTTCCACGTGTGAGCACTAATGAAAAAAATTGTAATTTTATCCAATGTTAAAATATGTCTGGATGAGCGGTGATTATGTTGTCAGATAGATGACTGCCGATAATATGAAATTATGTAAACTGACAAATTTATGACTGATTAAGCGATCAATCACTGATGTTCACAGTGGTTTTGCTTTATGCTGTCTTATTCTATAATGGATACCAATTAAATGACTCTAGCTACACGTAAACTCGTGGCTTATATATAATGTATTTAATCCTTGTATTATGTGAAACCACGCTTGCTCATTAAAAGACATCAAATATAGTCAAACCTGTCCATGTGAGGTCACTTCTATTAAGCATTCATCTGTATTAAAAGGTCACTTTTGTCTTGTCCTTTCCTAGCAAATTTCATATAAATTCAACCTCTTTTAAGAGGTCACATGTCTTACAAGGCCACTTTTTTTCTTGTACCAAATGTGATCTCTTAATACAAGTTTAATTGTAATCGTTTTCTACAAACAGCAATGAGGATCAAAGTTAGCATGGAGTCTGCGTAAACAAAAATATGAGATCCCAAAGAGGTGACCAAAAGATTAAGCCGAATAACAAGACAATGCAATGGCCAAAAATAAAAAAAGGACAAGATAAATAATGGTCAACAAAACTCTATACAGAACACGAAATGTGTGCGCCCGAACTCTACTAAAAACCTGATGTGACTTTAGGTGCTACGGGTGGATAGCATGCTAGTACTAGATGACAGATAGAGGCATGTATGAGTCGACTAGTGGAGCAGGAACTGCTTGCCCGTCCGGAGCACCTCAGTTCACCCCCGGTTTTCAGTGGGATTCGTTGTACTCGATCTTTAGTTTTATATGTATGTTTTGTATATCGTTGTTTGTCCTTTTGTCCGTTTTCTTTTGGCCATTGTGTTGTCTGTTCTTCTTCGATTTACGGATTCTGATTACCCCTTTAGTATCTTCTAACTTTTGGCCATTGTGTTGTCTGTTCTTGTTCGATTTACGGATTCTGATTACCCCTTTGGTATCTTCAAATTCTTCTTAATATGGTGGTAATTGTAGTTTTGTCTTTATGCAATAGGCATAGAGCCTACGAAAATTGGATTATATGTGGTACGAGTATTCATTATATACAGAGTAGTGCAAAAAGTATTCGTCACCTTCAATTGTTTACTATATATTTCATATAAAACCACATTTTTTCATAAAAATATTTTAAAGATATCTCTGGGCAGATTTTTATGAAATTTATTTCAAGACACGCAGAATTCTATGAATTTTATTTGCTGATATAATATTCATTTTTGTCTGCATGGTTTTTGTTTACTGATGATTTAAACACAAATGCTGATTTATTTTTACCAATCCCTGTATAGGTAATGTGAAGAACACAAATTAAGTTAATTCATAAAAGATATTTATTTGAGGAGAGTATGGTGTATTTATTGTAATATACAGTGTGTAACTGAGTGGAAAACTATTAAAGAATTTTTAAGAATATGTCATAGTAAGATATATGCAAATTAGTGTTATTTATAGTTTTTGCCTTCGAGCAACACTGATAACATAAAAAAAACGTAGGTATCTAATTTAGTCCGCACCACTCGCTTCTGCTAGCTATAACCTTTACCAATTATGCCCAATGTCAAAAGACTGGAAATCAAAGAATGTAGAGGTCTTTTGGATCAAGAAAGCCAAATTACCTACACAGGATATACAAAATAGTCAAGATAAAACTTGATCAGTCGAAATGTGCTTCGCTTGCATTTAAAAATTGGAAATATTCACAGTATAATGAATTACATTCTTACTCATTCTTATAGATCCATTGATGTATGGCCAGTTTATATATACATTAACTTAACTTAAGTAATAAATCAAAATGTTCATTTTCAAGGACTTTGATTTCAAATTTAAAAAAAAAATCATAAACCATAAAATGTAAAGTGGTTATTAAAAGTCACAAACATTTTAAATAGGACTATGACTTGTAACTACAGCCAAACCTGTATTAAGAGGTCACGTTTGGAACAACGAAAAATGGCCTTATAAGACGGGTGACCTCTTAAATGAGGTTCAATTCAAATGGAATTTTCTATACAAGGACAAGAAAAACGTGACCTTTTAATACAGGTGACTGTTCAATAGAGGTGGCCACATGGGCAGGTTTGATTGTATTTGTTAAATGGCAATAAAGATAGGAAATGTTCTCAAAATTGCTTTAGAGTTAATTTCCTTCACTGCTTGACAGTACAGCTTTAAATTATTTTAATTTGGGAAAAGAGTATATAAAATGTTGTTATCTGCGAAAATGAAGGATAAAAACGAATTTACATCAAATATCTAACAACCGTGTACATCATAAAATATCCTATATAATAAGTCGATAACATTAACAGTCTGTACCCAGCTAGAATGCAATCTCTAATGAGGCTCAACACGGGGTAGATGTTAAACTTTAGACTAAGTTATTCTCCATATTGTTGCTTAACCATCCCCTCCCCTCAATGATTCGAAACATTAGAAAAGTATTTATTAAATAAATGTTCGTCTTTGTGTGCCACGACAGCCATTGAGGGGTTAATCTTTTTGAAGTTTAGTTTTTTTTTTCTAATTTTGCAACTCGTTGTCATCATTATGAAATCATCAATATATGTGTCTGGCTCGTTGCCATAGACAACCGCGTCCAGACAAGTAAATATGCCGTATGTGATTGTTCACAAACAGTTTGTCATCTTCACTAGTAGAAACAGATGAATAAATATTAATATTGCTGACTATACACGGATCATCCGGGTCACACACCATGGGACTCTGGAATGAAGTGAGTTTTGATGTGATCGAACTTTAGCTTGTAGAATACTACTCGAAGGCATAGAAACGTTATTGTATAAATTTGGTATATTAACAAATACATAACTATATTATAATAGGCTAGGTTCTCATTGAACTGGGGAAATTTGGTATATGATAACAATGCAGGTGGGAACGGTCGGAATTAAACAAAAATGCAATGAATAATGCCGCTCTTCTCAAGAGGGCGCGAAGTACTGCAATGCAAATAGCTCTCTCAATACTCAAAATACAAATTATACTGCTGAATAAAAGATAGATAGATGAACAAAAAATACTCCAAAACAAACAGGAGGTTAAAGATATCAAAGGCGTAAAGAGAAGTCGTAAATTACAGGACAAGCAATACAATGGCCAAAAAAAAATATATGTATATATGCATGTACATATTTATCCTACACTGGTTCTATTTTAGCCGTCAAATTGCATTGACTGGATAATATTTGTCAAATACGAACACTGACCAAGACATAGCTTTTCTGGTACCTGATTTATATTCGGCTACGGTTAGAATCGGTAACAGTATAAGCGCGGACATCACAGAAAAACGACTAGAACGACACTTGTTTCTGCTTTATTAGACAATTTGGCAGTTGTTTTTGGTTTTTTTTTGTTTTTTTGACATTGCAGGATAAGCACAATATATAATTCATTTCCACTCGCTGCGAAACGGGTCAGATAAGCCAACAAATGTACTCTTGTCTACCTGTTTCTACAGCTCGTCCAAATAAATTATATATTTTCCGACCAATGTAGGTATATTGTATATATCTGTACTCTTCTGAAATATTATAATATTAAGTTATTTTATAGAATTTACCATATCAATATATATGTACTTTCCTCAATATTATAATACTAAGCTATTTCATCGAATTTACCATATCAGTATATCTGTACTCTCATCCATTTATGCTACAGGTATTTCCAATATTCATACATTCGATAAATCATTTGATTTTTGAAGCGTAAACCGTTCTGTTGAAATATTACCATAATCTAAAATCTATATTCTCTTTCTTGTTTGAGTTTGATATTGCATTTCCTTTACAGATCAGGTATATGCTGTTTTGTAGTTCTATGGACCTTGCTTTTGTAAGGCATTTTTTATGTATGCGATCATTAAATTTGAGGCTAGAATTTTCTATTGACTTAACAATGAACAGAACGATAAAATAAATATATGAATTTATTATAGAGATTATAATAATTATATACAACGGCTGTAGGTATCATAATTCCAGCAGACAAGTCATATATGTAATCAAAGAAAGAAGTTCAGAGTTGCGTATGCAACAGGCATTTCACTACGTGATCACTTTTCTTTTCACACACGATAGAAATGAGTGAGAAATTACTGCTTAGTGCAATGTGAATGAGAACTATTTTCGAGCTATATCATGGCATGAAAAAGATATGACTATGGCCTGAAGCTAAACTTAAACTGCCATATGAACAAAAACTGTTTGATTGGTAGGTTCATATAATTTTCTCTTTCAACTGGCTATCAACTGACCACGTTGATAATCCGTTGCTTACCTCGCTTATAATGAACTGCTCTAATTTATCTTTTACATGCAAGCAGCATGTGAGCTTACATACAGCAGGCGTCCATTTGACGATACATCGAGTCCTAAGGTCGCATTGTGTATTTCTTTTGTCTCGCATAACTTGTGAACGTCAATTGTGGAGGGATTGTACCCAGCAGCGAAGAAACAAGGTCCGATATTTACGCGCATTTGGTTCCTGTCAGGAAATAAAGATTATGGGTAGTCGAACACACCAATAGGTATGATAAAGAAAACGTAAATATCAAGTTTGCTGCGTATCTGGAATAAGGGTCATCAGATCAGCTCAATATCGAAATATTTCAAAACCACATACATGTAGTTTAAAAGTGTTTGGTAGCAATGCAATCAAAGGGCCTAAGCAGAATATATAAAATCAACTAAGATCACCCATGCCTGATAACCTCATCGGTGGTGTAGTGATTAGCGTGCTCGCAGTGGTCGCCTCCAGTGCGGTATACCGTGGGTTCGAGCCCTTGTCAGCTCAAACCAGAGAAAGTGTAGTTTCTCCGCTAAGAACGTAGTATTGGCGAGAAGGACTGGTTGGCTCGGAATCAGGATAATGTGTCCTAATAGGGCGACATGTTTTTCTGCGGACTGTTTTTTCAGTGAGCTAGCACTATAAAATCCAACTAAGCGTGTTGGTCTAGTAGAAAGCGGACCTCGATATCATCTATTTAAAAATAATTTGTTACCGCCATCATATAGCTGTAATTGTGTTGAGGTGGTGCTAAACAACATCATTCACTCACTCTCTATGTCTGAAGAAGGAACACCTTAGTTTTGATAAACTATATGTAAGACCCCAAACCTCATACAGCATACAATCATCAATATTACCGTATATATATTTTTTTTTCAATAGGGACACAATTCATATTTTGATATCAATAATTTTCAATGGTCGAGCAATAGATTACGGACGGCTAATGAAATCAACTTGATGGCCACAAATCAATCAGGGAAAGAATGATTATTGAATCTACCTTGGACATTTAGTAGTATAAAAACTAGTTATGGTCTGGTAAACACATGTTATAATCTTTAGTTTTATGTGTATGTTTTGTAGATCGTTGTTTGTACTTTTTTCCATTTTATTTTGGCCATTGTGTTGTCTGTTCTTCTTCGATATACGGATTCTGAAAACGACAAACGGAACATATTCGTTGTCATTTGTGATACAGCTAGACCGTACAGTTAACCAAATCATGATGGCGACAAACAACGATCTACAAAACATACATATTTAACTAAAGATCGAGTAACCGAGTCGTTTATTGACTTGTATGAAAAATATGTGGTTGTCTACAATGCATATAAAACATTATCTATATATATGTAATTACAAGACAGATGTCTAATATCATGAAATACAATAAAATAGATTAGCACATATTTACAATGCACATTGCAAGCTTCTTACATTAAATAAATTGAGAAAAAAACATAATAATAAAAAAATAAAATAAATAAATAAATAAATAAATAAATAAAAAAACGAATTAAAACTTATTCGGAATAACACATAGTTATATATTATGTCCAAAAGAAAAAGGACAGACATCGATCTAGCATATTGTGTTGTGTCCTTGTTTAGCTTGTCGTCGTCTTGTGTACACTATGCTGCCAGTTTCTCTGGATTGTCTTTCTTTTCTTTTTTTTTTCCTTCGGTATTCTCTGGATCTAACGTGTCTTCTCTACAAAACATTACACAGACGACTAAATAAAACTACTGCTTTTATTTATAATTTAAACAGGAAGCAACACATGCCACAAACATGTTTCAAAACATAATCATCTTATGCCTGTCAAGCCGTTGAGCCTACAAAGATGTAATTATTAATGTCGTCTGGTCAGGCGTCATTCAATGACAACGACATGTAATGATCAATCGTTAGAGTCGTAGCTATTGTACATTATATGTTTATGCTGACGTTCATATTTGTGGTTATGTGTGTTCTTTTTTTTCTTTTTTTTTTATTGGAAGTGAATTTGTACAGGTATTTCATTGTGTGTTTATATCTGGAAAGCTACTTTAAATGAAAAAGAAAAAGATAGTTGGAATCTCAATAATTGGCTTAATACTGCCACGTTTTTGTGTCTGTCCAAAGCAAGAACCTGGATTTTAATCGATAGGTGATGTAGGCTTTTTTGTGTTGCATTATTTGAGGTGAAAGGTAGTTTTTTGGTTTGTTTTGTCATTGTTTTTTTTTTTGGGGGGGAGGGGGGTCTTCTTGGTGAAATTGTTGATCATCACTGTTCATAAACTTTATTCGATAAATATACACATAGGGTTAGGGTTATGGTGCTTAACGCCACTTTCAACAATTTTTCATTTATATCCTTATGATCAGATTTATTGGTGGAGAAAACCCGGATTCGAACTCACAACGTTAGTGGTGATAGGTACTGATTGCATAGGTAGTTAATAATCCAACCCCCATACGAACACGACGACCCCTCTAGAACAATGAAATAAATCACCAATGAAATATTTCAAACATCTAACGCAAATATGTTTATATACTTCCTGTTACTACAGTAATGAATTAAGTTACAAATAAACATAAATTTTAGGCAAAAACAGGAAAACGATGATAAATATGTCAGACAAATAGA
This sequence comes from Gigantidas platifrons, assembly GCA_002080005.1. NCBI lineage: Eukaryota > Metazoa > Mollusca > Bivalvia > Mytilida > Modiolidae > Gigantidas > Gigantidas platifrons. The sequence goes on along the minus strand of MJUT01056160.1, from coordinate 248,936 downwards.
AAAAAAAAGGCATTTGTCCTATCAATGTGGAATCTATTTTGTAAACGTGATGCTCTAAGAATCAGACAGTAATTGATTTGTCGTTATTGGTATGCCTTGGTCCAATGATTTGCTTTTGATGTGATTAGTTGACAATATATTTGATGTATATTACAGACATTGTATGGTGATTGAAGTATCCTTTAATTATATTACGTTTCCGGATTGACTTTTACCGTGTAGAAGTTCAATAGTATATAATATTGAGTTAAAACTGGTACACAAGTAGCCATATTGTTTTAAAGAGATATCCTTGAGTTAAATATTAGTAAGAAAGAAATAGGCATTGTATCATAAATTTGTTCTTCAGAAATGTGCTTAATATGGAATCAACTTGTTTTTATCTGGAGGAGGTGTGCATTTGTCTTGATAGTTTTATTTCCACAACAAATGGTAATAAAGAAAAATCAAGACAAAACAACATTGATTTTTTCTTAATTGACAAATTGTGATTAATTCATATTTTCCTTCTGTATGTCTTAGTGCAGATGTACTGGATGCATTTTCGAGGTGGATTGTTTTGTCTAATCCTTTCACACAATATTTTGCTAGCTGTAAGAAGAGTTTGAAGATGCCAAAGGGGCAATCAGAATCCGTATATCGAAGGAGAACAAACAACAGAATGGCCAAAAGAAAAAGAACAAAAGGACAAACAACGATCTACAAAAATTATACATAAAACTAAAGATCAATTAACACGAACCCCACTAAATACAAATTGTCTACACTAGTGGATTTCAACAAACAATATATCGTTAATAGCTGTATGTACGAAAACCGAAGCGTTCGAAATATTTGTGCTTCCCACTTCAAATTTCCACTTCCGATCATAAATATACCTCACGGTGTCACCTACAACGTCTGTAAATTTTTTAAATAAATCAATCAATCATTCAACCATCCAATCAAAATATGCGAGACGCTAAAGCACCAGCCGACAAAAAATTGCTAAAGCAAATTAAAATTAATGTTAAATACGAATTAAATGTAAAACTAGTAATACCACATTGATAGAGCAGTTCCAAATTCCAATCGAAAAGTTGTAGAAAGAGGGGCGAAATCGATACTCCTAAAAACCCAAAAATATGACTACACAATGTTCTGGCTTGGTACTGGTAGATGGCGTGCCCAAACCTCCAATAACTGCATGGTTAAAGGCACACAGGCTGTTATTATCATAAAGAAAAACTGTTTCCCAATATAAGACCTAAACTTTGATTTAAAAACCCATAAAAGTATATTGCAGTTGAAACTTTTCATATTATCATACGTAAATAGCCTAGAACGAAGGAAATACGTCGTTGTTTGATTTTTTTCCATCCAGGAAAGAATTCAATATTGACCAGTTCAATGTTAAACATACGAATTCTTTTAACTAATTACGACAGTATAACATAATTTATAAACCTGTAGCTCTTTTCACAAAAAATCGTAACTATAGTCCTAACTTTTTCACTTAAGATTATCTTACGACAATTCCTAAGTCCTTTTCACAAAGATTATCTTACGACAAATTTTAATCTTACGACTAAAATTACACTTACGATAAAAATTCTTCCTGAGGTGTACTCGATACAACATTATGTGATAAAGATTGTCAGTGATTTGCGACAGGTCAGTGGTTTTCTCCCAGTACTCCAGTTTTTTCCACCAATAAAACTGACCGATATATTACTGAAAGGGGCGTTAAACACCATAAACCATCTTTCTTAGCAACCTAGTATTATTTCCATAGCACAACAAAACATTTTTTTTTAAATAAAATTATTCTATAAAATATCCCCGTCACTGATTTATAAGCAGATGTTTATGCTATGATGTGTTTGTATGTTTATATTGGTCACCAATAACTGCACAAAATATGAACGGGTATGATTTTCGTATAAAGGAACACTTATAATGTATGTAAATTAAAATGATTTATAATAATTATCATTACTTGGAGTTGTGCGTCACCATCCATGCATGGTTGCTTTAAGTAGAATTATTTTTTTAAGGGAGTGTGAAAAAAACGCCTATTCATATCATTCATTTTATCGGTTATTTGTCAGCAAAATATTTACCCCGCCCTTTTTTTCCAATTAATCCCATCCCACATAAAATTAAACACTTGTTCTTTTACTGATGAAAATTTATTCGGATTTTTCTGAGATAACCAAAATTAAGATGTGTTTATTATCTATCAATCACGAAGACGAATAAATATCCCTGTTATATATTTATATTAATATTGCAGAAGAATGTACACAAGTTTATGTATTGCCAGAGTATTCGATGATCATCGAAGTAGCCAGAAATTAATAAATTATATTACTAATATAAGGCAATATCAAAACGATATCATTGGATATAGAAATTTCCAGTCCTAAAGCGACTGATCATACAAAACTTGAGTAAGCGGAGACTGTAGATATCTAGAAGAAAATCCCGTATCCCATTTTTTTTTTAAATAAAAAAAAAATAATAATAATAAAAAGAAGAATTTTTACCAAGTTTGTTAGTAGTCTTTTCAGTTGTGGATCGTTCCCAATTTGAAATATAAAATTAAAAGAATTAACCAGATTTGTTTTTGATTTTTTTCACTTACGATAAAAGATAAGACAACTATTTCTCTTAAGATCAAAATTTTACACTTATTACGACAGGGTAGTTTTACACGTAAAGTTAGGACTAATTTTACACTTCAGATTATCGTAAGTATTTTTGTGAAACTCTTTTTAATTTTAGTTTTACACTTACGACAATTTGTTATCGTAAGATTTTTTGTGAAAAGAGCCGCTGGCTTTTTGTTCAGAACATTTTTTTAGTATAAAACATCGAATATAGGCAACTTTTAATATAAAAAAAAATCAACTCTGACAGCCTGTGTGTCTTTAAACATTTTATATGTTTAATGAAAACGAATGTAATATATGATTATATTTAATGTTAATAAATTTATCGTGATAAGAAATCAAAAACACTTCATGTATATTGATGCCATTTTTTACATGTATGTGTAAATTAAAATAAAAAAACGCCCACGTATTGACTAGAAGTTATTTTATTTTCAATGTGTATGTCTATTTTGATTTTTGTCCCAATTTCCGTAAATCATGTCATGTTTTTTATCTATAACGACTTACATTAAGTTTGTTTATGAATTTCTGTCAACTTTCACAATATTCGATATCTATCATACAAGACAGTGCAGGTGTCCACAGATCATGAATAATGCTATAAGAATGCCCAATGTTTATATAATACATAAATGGTCTAAATGATCTTCATAAGCACACGTTCCCTGTTATATGCGAGAGTTGTTGTCTTACTCACATGTCCACTGAGTACTACAAATTTAGTTTCTTCCCTCATACAGTTGTCCTTTGGAATGTTTTACCACCTGATATTGTCTCTGTATCTTCTTTGGGTCAGCTTAAATCACAGATCCAAACCCACTACATCTAAACAGTTTTCCATTCTATATATATTTAAATACGTTACTTTTTTTGTTTACTATTTTTTGTTTGTTTGTTCATTGATGAATTATCAATATATGGTCTTTTCACGCCGATGTATAGTCGTCACAATTGACGGAGCATCGTATGATGTAGATGATGTAGATGAGGATAAACACTTTCATGATCGCCTCATTTCACTACGAAAGGCGGTTAGGGGCAATATAACCTGTTTAATCCCTCAATGAGCGGTCATGTACTTGTGTGTTGGGGTATCGATTGCTTCTCTTTCGACGATTTTTCTATTGGATTTCGAAAATTTTCCGACAGGGTATTATTATTATTTTGTTTTCATACTATTTCCTATATAATAAATGTATATGAACAATATAATATAGAAACACCAAACCAGATGAGGTATTCATAGTGAAGAAAATAACCTGATACTAAAACAACAACAATACGAAAAAAGGAAGACCACAATTTGGGACAATACGAATACCGTACGTCAAGAATGGCCAAATGGGCTAATTAGCCCATATAACAGACCTCGGAACCAGGTAAACCATTATTTATTATTATTATGCGAGTTTTACGTCCGACTCACCTTGTCAGGTATTGCGAAAAGATTTGTCTTCTTTTTGCGAGCCTTTTGTTTGCTGTTTAGTTCCCGTTGTTGTGTGGGTGTCGGTGGTCTATCACCAAGGTCTGTTTCTGTGGTATACTCTGGGTAGCGATCTAGTAATGCTGGGTCGTCCGGGTCGAATGACTCTGAGAAGGACATCGATCCGTCTTCAAATTCTGCCTCTGATGTACGGACTTCGTACAGCTGTACATTTATTCCATGGTGTCCGGGATTCTTCCGTAAGCCAGGTTAAAGAATAATAATAATAAACTGTCCCCAAATAAAAGAATGGCAACTTATCCTGCTTAACCTACGACTTCCATCGGGTTCGGTAGAATGGACATCAGCCAGCATGCAGAAATAAGTTAAACACCAAATATTAATCCTCTTATATATCATTCATTTTCATGGCTAACAAAAAAATAAATAAAGATACTTTTTTCTTCCCACTCCATACATATCTTTTGAGAAATAATATGGTCGACAAAACACGACTTGGTTGATACTGTATGAAGTAATGAGGACATTATATTCCGGTAAAGTACATGATTTAGTTCTTTGTGTTGTGGGGTTGTTTTAGCACACCTTTTCTTTCTTTGATCACTTGTTTTACCTTTGTCCCATTTTGGCATTTTATGAGGATTGTCTGTTCAATGCAAGCATACAACTATATTATATAGCAAGTATCCCATCTTCATGTCACTGATGTCTTATTCAACAGGGGCCCGGTTGGCTCAGTGTGTTAGGTCGTTGGATCTAACAACTCATACAAGCCTATCACCAATACGGCGTGGGTTCGCGCCCATCTTTGTAAATTAGAAAAAAGGCGCACTCGACTCGCAGTCGCAAGTGATAAAGTTTACTAGTTGCTTGCCCAGGGTCTGTGGATCTCTCCGGGTACTCCGGCTTCCTCCTTTACTAAAACTGGTCGCCAAGACATACCTGAAATATTGCTGAAAGTGGCGTTAAACACCAAAATCATCATCTTATTCAATTGGCAGTTGTCATTTATCACATAATGTTATGTCGAGTACACCTGGTCATGAACGGAGGAGTTCGAACTCACAACGTTAGTGGTGATATGCACAGATTGCACATATAGTTGTTAATCCAACTACCATACGATCACGGCCATGACGGTCCAACAATATAATAAAATGGTAAACAAAAATACCAGACTGTCAGAACAGTATCAAGATCAATAGAAAAATACCACACTGTCAGAACAGTATCAAGATCAATAGAAAAATACCAGACTGTCAGAACAGTATCAAGATCAATAGAAAAATACCAGACTGTCAGAACAGTATCAAGATCAATAGAAAAATACCAGACTGTCAGAACAGTATCAA
>MJUT01056160.1:208373-223074 GCA_002080005.1 Gigantidas platifrons | reverse complement strand
AAAGATAAAACAAACAATCACATCTGATCTCAACTCACTGAATACAAAGATAAAACAATCACATATAATCTCAACTCACTGAATACAAAGATAAAACAAACATTCACCTCTGATCTCAACTCACTGAATACAAAGATAAAACAAACAATCACATCTGATCTCAACTCACTGAATACAAAGATAAAACAAACAATCACATCTGATCTCAACTCACTGAATACAAAGATAAAAGACAACAATCACATCTCATCTCAACTCACTGAATACAAAGATAAAACAAACAATCAAATCTCATCTCAACTCACTGAATACAAAGCTAAAAGACAACAATCACATCTCATCTCAACTCACTGAATACAAAGATAAAAACAAACAATCACATCTGATCTCAACTCACTGAATACAAAGATAAAAGACAACAATCACATCTCATCTCAACTCACTGAATACAAAGATAAAACACAACAATCACATCTCATCTCAACTCACTGAATACAAAGATAAAAGACAACAATCACATCTCATCTCAACTCACTGAATACAAAGATAAAAGACAACAATCACATCTGATCTCAACTCATTGAATACAAAGATACAAGACAACAATCACATCTGATCTCAACTCACTGGGCACAAAAAGACCATGAAATATGACAGTCAAATTATTCAGATCCTGGCTTGGGACAGGCTAAAATGTAGCGAGGTTAATTGCTTAAGGGAATCCCCCCAACCCTCCTATCTTGATAACTGGATCTCCAACGACAACACATATATAAACCGGCGGAGGACATTTGAGCGATAAAAATCGGTCGTTTGAGCGCCGGATGTTTAGCCCATTTGAGCGAAAATAAAAAAAACACCATAGCTCATTTGGGCGCCGGAATTTTTAACCCATTTGAGCGAATTACTAATCTCAATACCTCTTAAACACATTTAACGTCACTTGTTTGTAGATGTTCTTCAACATATAAACAAACAATAAAAAAAAACTGTGAAGGTTCGCTTCCTCCCAAAACATATCACAACATATACATGGAATATGCAATAACAAGATGAATTAATGCCTTGTGTTTTGTTGGACAGCGTTGACGGTGAACTGAACCCTGAATACTCAAGTCATAATAGTTTCCTAGTATAGAACAATTGAACTACAAAGACATAAAAAAAACGTGTCATAAAACTGTAATGTAACTCGTTACATTTGATGTAATTAATAAAAGTTTGAAGAAATTAAAGATAGATAACAAGACGCCGTGCATGGAAGAAGGTCAGACAATGTAATGGAGAAACAAAAAGGGAGAAAACGAATAACAATGATCTGCAAAATACTACACAGACTACTAGAGATTGATCTACGCGAACCCCAGAAAAAAAACCTGGGATGAAACCAGGTGCTCAACTTTATTTCATAGAAAGCATTATTAAACAACTCACATATGGACAATACATTGATCATTTCCTAAAGATATCTTCAGACAGGATTTTCAATATGAATGCAAATCAACTTTGACACACTTATTCACACACATCAAAACCAAACCAAGCCTCTCTTTTCACGTGGTTTATAATCCTACTAACGACCACAAAGACCATGGTTCATTGATCAATGAAAAATGCTTTACTGGGAATATCATGCAAAGACAAAATTAAATTATAGGAAAGGCATACAAAATACGAAACACGGCGACAATGGAGGGTATTAGGACCAGTCGACATTAAATTGCAAGGTATTTTTGGTAATAACATGAAAGCACAAAATTAAAATATAGAAAAGGCATCCAAATTTGCTTCACGAACCTCGGCGACAATGGAGGGTATTAGGACCAGTCGACATTGAATTGCAAGGTATGATCCAGTGTATATATTATGAGCAAACATATCAATGGTTGCTATCATACTGTATAACAATTTTAATTTGCTAATAGAGACAAAAAGGACCATATACAAGTTTTACAAACTTATGTAGTCGTTTCCTTTAAATTACATAATAAATATTATAAATAAACATAGGAATAGGAAATAGAGCATGCACATCTATGTAAGTATACCAGTAATAACTGCAGTGTCAGGGTTGTGGTGTTTAACGCCACTTTCAACAATATTTCTGATATATCGTAGTGGTCGGTTTTATTGGCGGATGAAACCGGAGTATCGGGATAAAACAAAATCACCGGTCTGCACGAAAACAATTACACTAGTAAAAGAGAACAGAATCACAGGGGGATATTTTTATTTTTTTTTGTGAACATCGTGGTCATGTTGCCACCATATACTATTATATCGAAAATGTACATGTCTAGGTCAGTGAAAGACTCACCTTGGATACTACAAACGTTTTTATTATCTTAGTACTTTATGAAAGTACAAAATATGCAATATACAAATGTATGTGTTAAATGTAGCCTAAACATACTGCGCGGAATTCTTTATGAATACATGCTATGAGCACCTGGAAAATATAAAACCGACTTTGACAAAAAGTTATTTTACCCTCATTTTGACCTTGTATACTTAAGAAGAACATTTTATATACAAAATGTACATCATAATGCTTATGAAATTTGACTCTCAAGTCGATTGTACATAGCATATTTTGTTTAATATTACGAAACACCAATAAATCAAATTTTAAATATGCATAATGGAATGATTTGTATGTTTAAAAGGTTGCAATCTGATGTGTGGTTTGTATATTATTAAAACACTAACTACTATCATCGCTCACTTAAGTTCGACGTGTTATCCATCCAAATTCAAGTGCAAAAAGGGGGGATGGGAACGTGGTACATAATATATTTTGTATAATATGAAGACACACCAAGAAATCAGATAATAAATATATAACATGCATATTGTATGTCTAAATGTTTGTAATTTGATGTATGCTCTGTATATGCTAAATGTTTGTAATTTGATGTATGTTCTGTATATGCTAAATGTTTGTAATTTGATGTATGTGCTGTATATGCTAAATGTTTGTAATTTGATGTATGTTCTGTATATGCTAAATGTTTGTAATTTGATGTATGTTCTGTATATGCTAAATGCTTGTAATTTGATGTATGTTCTGTATATGCTAAATGCTTGTAATTTGATGTATGTTCTGTATATGTTTAAAACAACAATTTCTGTTATGTAGTTGCTCATCAGTAAGTAATTTAAACACCAAATAAAAATACTGCCATTAGTCATTTATTTCGTACCTCACTTACATTTCCCATGGAATCCAATTCCAAAAGTGATAAGGAGGTGCACATGTTTCGTTGGAGTTGGTATTATCACGAATATAACAAGCAAGCTAAACTAAAAGATAAATACCCATTACATACATGGTGTGGCGGTACAATACTTTGTATCAGGTCGAGCCTGTTGTGTGAACCAGTATCACTACGAGTCGCATAAGTGACTAGTTGTGATGCGGTTAGCTCGCAACAGGCAAGACCTGATATAAAGTCTTGAACCAACACACTATGTATGTATTAAGTGCATCTAGCATTTCCATAAAAACGAATTTTAAACAAATAACAAGGGCTGAATTAAAATGTGTACTATACTCTCAGTAAGACTACATTTTGTGCATGACGTCATGTTATTTTTTCCGTTCTTTCACCAATGCCAGGTTACTATGTTTTGTCTCATATTCCAATGATATGACATCATGTCAAAGTAGTTTGGCAGAGAACGTCTCGTGTAGCGTAGCGCCATTCTTTTATAACCACAGTGTGGTGATGCAACATCTTGTATCAGACACCTTGTATCAGACAGGCTAATTCCTTTAATCTCAAAGGAAAACGTACATAATGTTAGATAAAATCCGATATGGCTACCTATGGCTGGAGGATAGTAACCTTGATTTAAATAATAATTACATTATTTATCAACCGTAAATTATAATAATAAATATATCTCACTAACCATGTTGGTGGGGGATCACTGACTACTGGTGGATAAAATAAAAACATTGAATCAAGCGACATGTTCAATCATATTTGATTATCGCTAGAGAAAACCGGAGGAGAATTCAAAAATGAACCATCCATAGAAATTGGCAGCATAGAACACACAATATGAAGACAAACAAAACAAAAACACAACACAATATGTGTTGGGCATCACTATACGTAAAACACACACAAATAACGTAACCAAGACATGAGCACTCCCTACAAACAACTGGAGTTAAAGACGAACCGAACATTGTTTTTATGCTGAAATCGTAACAGAATGTAAGACACATAATAGAACAACACAAAACAGATGAGCAACACTGACCACACCAACGAAACCGTGCTTATTTGCATATAGCAATGTTTTGTTTTATTTTGTTTGTCTTTGTCCTGTGGCTTGTGTACCCAATGTTGCCAGTTTCTCTGGATTGTCCATTGAAGTGCGAACCCATAATATTGATGTAAGGGTTGTGATGATACAGTAACGACTACAACCACTTGGGCAACGAGGCCTTGGATAAAATAAGGCATTGGATAGTGGTAAACAATTGTACATTACAACAAATCGCCATGGGCTATTCATAATCACATGTTAATATTTACCAACAGCTGCAAGTGTTAGGAGAGTGATATTCATTTATTACCCTTGCTTAGAAGTCTACATTAAAATGTTACACGAGTGATATTCTTATATTGGCTTGTTTTGTAAATCTGATTTAAAGTTTCAGGAGAAAGATATTTGTCCTGGTTTATAGGTCTAACATAGTACAATACCAGGACAGTGATATTCTTGCAATGCATACTTTGCATTTTAAGTATTAGCTCTATGTTATTCTGGTTTCCTAGTCACACTTAAATACTAAAATAGTGATATTCTTGTACTTTTCAGGTTTTTACGTCAAATATGAAGTAATGTAAGAGTGATATTCATACATTGCTCTAGTTTTTCAGTCAACATAAAGTGCAAGGAGAGTGATAATATTCCACTGGCCTGTTTTTTAAGCACCAGGAGGCGTGATATTCTTGTATTGTCATGGTTTCTAGATGTAACAGTTAGAACTGGTAGAGTAATATTCTTGAATTGGACTAATTTCTTATGTTATTGTAAGCTGCTCTGAGAGTGATATTCTTGTATTTGCCCACATTCTTAATCCTGCTTAAAAATACAAGGAGAGTGATTTCCAAAGCTAATTTAAAGTGCTCAGAGAGTGATGTTATTTCATTGTTCTGATTTGCAAGTATAACATGAAGTTTTAGAAGAGTGATATTCTTCAATTGTTTTGGTTTCTAAGTCTAATGTTAGGTCATCAGATAGTGGTGTGGCTCTGATTTGTAAGTATAATCATAATTAACATGAAACTGATATTTCTTTAATTATTCTGGTTTCTAAGTGTAAGTAATAAGAGAGTAATATTCTTGTATACCTGGTTTTTATGTCCAATTGTAAGGTACCTTGAGTGTGATATTCCTCTATTTCCCTGGTTTTATGTCCAATTGTAAGGTACCTTGAGTGTGATATTCCTCTATTTCCCTGGTTTTATGTCCAATTGTAAGGTACCTTGAGTGTGATATTCCTCTATTTCCCTGGTTTTATGTCCAATTGTAAGGTACCTTGAGTNTGGTTTTTATGTCCAATTGTATGGTACCAGGGGAGTGATATTCCTGTATTGCCCTGGTTTTTATGTCCAATTGTGAGCTACCCGTGGAGTGATATTATTGTATTGCCCTGGTTTGTATATCCAATTGCAAGGTACCAGGGGAGTGATATGCTTATATTTCGCTGGTTTTTATATCCAATTGTAAGGTACCAAGGGAGTTATAGTCTTATATTCCTGTTTTTATGTCCAATTGTAAGGTACATTGAGTGTGATATTCTTGTGTTGCCCTGGTTTTTATGTCCAATTGTAAAGTGCCAAGAGAGTGATATTCTTTTATTCTTGTACTGCCCTGGTTTTTATGTTCAATTGTAATGTTTCAGGAGAGTGATATTCCTATATTGCCCTGGTTTTTATGTTCAATTGTAAAGTACCAGAAGAGTGATATTCCTGTATTGCCCTGGTTTTTATGTTCAATTGTAAAGTACCAGAAGAGTGATATTCCTGTATTGCCCTGGCTTTTATGTTCAATTGTAAAGTTTCAGGAGAGTGATATTCCTGTATTGCCCTGGTTTTTATGTTCAATTGTAAAGTACCAGAAGAGTGATATTCCTGTATTGCCCTGGTTTTATTGTCCAATTGTAAAGTTTCAGGAGAGTGATATTCTTGTTTTGCCCTGGTTTTATTGTCCAATTGTAAAATAGCAGGAGAGTGATATTGTGATATTTCCCTTGTTTTTATGTCCAATTGTAAAGTGCCAGGAGAGTGATCTTATTGTATTGGCCTGGTGCTAAGTAGCATACATATATGGAAAATGTGCAGTCAAAATATCAAAATGAAATAACAAGGCACAAGATGTTAACAAATTAAGTTCTACATTCTGAAATGTAAACAAAAATATAATACATATCAATATGAACATGGAAAATTTGTAGTGAAAATATGAAAATAATATAAAAAAAATTAAACATATTAAAAGTAAGCTTTATTTTCTGAAATGCAAAGGAGCAAAATAATCCATGTCAAAATTACAATTCACCAAAGGGAAAAAAAAATTTGAAAAATTTTAATAAAGATTTAAATTGAACTGACCAGATACTGTAGGAATTAATCTTACCGCATTATAAAATATATCGAAGCTTCCTTTTCTCCAGAAATTATTTTGCAATGGAGGTCAAGAAAATGTTTTATTTAATGACACACAAAAATATTCGCAGTAAAATAAATGTTTTACAAAAGATAAATTTCTGAATATGAAAACGACTTTTTATCGTTGAAAGAAAGATTTTCTTGAAATTCACACAAAATACTTGCACATGCTGAAATAAATATAAAATTAATTTATGTCTATAATTTATTACATCTTTGTTTATGCTGCTCATTCTCTGAATTGTCCATGCATTCTTGACTGCCCCTTCGGTTTTCTCTATAGTTTAACCTATAATGTTTTGCTTTGTCTTGTTTGTTTGTTCTTTTGTTACTTTATTTTAGTATATTTCTTTCTTTTTTCTTTTTTTCTTTTTTTTATGTGTTTGTTATGTTTGTTTTTGCTTTTTGTTGTAGTTGTGTGTGTGTTTTTCTTTTCTTTTTCTTTTTTTAATTTGTGTTTATCCATTTAGTGTTTATTTTCTCTGTTACAGTAACACTCATATATTTTTACATATTTCTGTCCTATTTTAAAATAAATTTATGATCTATAGAGTAATGCAATTTGCCATACCATTGAATAACATCATGAATTAATATTGTGTGAAAATATGAAAATGGTGAATTATTTATCCAATTATATATTTAAATAAATATTTCAAATTATGTCATGCAAATAAATAACAGGTAAAAAGTAAATTTGACCCAAAAAAAATACAGCTCTTAAATGATATGTATATTTATATACATAAAACTTTCATTGAATAAATGAGGCGTTTTACTTGATAAATATGTTTTGAAAGTCAATCAATATTAGACAACTAGGAGCAATTGGCACTGACAATAATAATGAATTAATCAGATCTTGTGAAAGCGTACTAGATATATTTTGAAGATTACAAATCCCTATTGAATATTTTTTTCTTTGATTCATCACTCCATGGTAAAAATAAACATTATCAAAAAAGCAATTAAACACTAATAAACGATATGAAGAAAAAATGTAGGGTTCACCTGAAATATTACACACCAAATGTGTCCGATGGAAAACAAGATGGCGTAATTCAATCATTACATTTGCTCCATTCGCTGTTTGTTGACAAACTGGTCGTCTGCTTTTAATCTCGTGCTCCTGTCGATGACGTCACAAGCACTGATGTCCAGACACAGTTCTTGGATCAAATAGCACAAGAATTGCGTTTGGACAATCATTGCCTGAAGACCGTTATTCGATATTCTTTAAAATTTTCTCCTTAATACGTCCATATCCGGGTCAGGAAATACCATGCCAATCACATACTGAAATATCGACTGGCTTGAAGATGGATATTCGGCATATACATTTCCCAGCATAAATAGGTATGCAATTTCAATAACAAATTAGAACAAGGATAAAATTAGTCATAAAAAAAACTATTTGCTGAATATAAATAACTACACAATATACATATATTGGATATGTACAATTTTTTTTTAAATATTTTCTTAAACATCTGCTGCATGTGTTAAATTTAATTAGAAATATGCATTTATAATTGTTTTTGGGGATATACTAAATCAAGTATATCACCATGCAGGAGATCTATTAAATATTACAGATGTGATAAAGTTTGTCAGTGACTCTTGGCAGATCGGTCGTTTTTCCCGGGTACTTCGGTTTCCTCCACCAATAAAACTGACAGCCACGATATAGCTGTAATATTGTTGAAAGTGGCCCTGAACACCATAACCACAACCTTAGCCCTACTATGTCTGAACAGTAAGTATCTATAATATAGATTCTATCTTCTTACCACATGTCTAATATACTACTGGCTTGGGTTTGTGCCCTAATGTCCACTTATGTGGTAAGGTCCACATGGCCAGAAAAGTCTGTGTGCTCCTCCTCGTTAAGTCTGAAAGTATCGATATAGCTGAAAATGCTAAAGAGGACGATCAGCACAGATAATCCCCAATCTTTATTTTCAAAGGGTTATAAATACATCCATATATTTATAAGTTATATGTACAGTATTTGGACATGAACTATTATTTAGATTACACGGATACGTGACATACGTCTACTTCTACCAAATACTGAATACCTTCAATAACTAGAAGAAGATTATGCGAGTGGTTGTAATTGGCAATTTGAGAATGCTAAAGCTTTTTAAAGGTTTTAAAATTAGTGTTAAAACATTCAATGCAAGGTTGTTGTTTTTTTGGTTTTTTTTTTTTTTTTTTTTTTGGTTTTTTTTTTTATTATTATTTTACCTTAGCTCCACGATATACCAGGATCATTGATCTTTATTGAAATCATTGGTATGGAAAAAAATTATATATTTCTAATATGAAAATTGGGATACTATTTTATGTTAATAATAGTAATAACATGCATTGATGAATTTTTTTAAAAATCAATATCAAATTAAATACGAGTTGAAAAGTATTGAATTTGTTCTGTAAAATGTCACTTCAAGTATTACCAGATGTCTTGCAGTCAATATGTGTGCAACAAACAAAGAAACATGTTTGTTGAGAATATATATACCTTTGTAATATTTCTGCTAATTTACAAAGTGTAACCATTTTACTTACTGATATCTCCAATGCATTTAATGGAATGAATATAACAATAAAAATTATCATGAAAAAAAATCCAGTTCCACGTCTGAGAAATGAAATAAACTGAAAAACTAAACAGTAACACATTGTAGCAAATTGTTCCAAAATGTAATGGAACAATCACAAAAACTAGAGTCAAAATTGATACCACAAACACACATTCACAACTTACTCTCCTGACTTAGTATAAGTACTTCAATAAAATGTACTCTCCTGACTTAGTATTAGTACTTCAATAAAATGTACTCTCCTGACTTAGTATTAGTACTTCAATAAAATGAATGGGGTAAACCAGTCTTGCAGGTTCAATGCTCCCTTCTAAGTGAAATGATTTGATCATGAAATTTATATAAAACTTTAATAATTGTTATTCTTTCTTCTTATTTCCCTGTCTTCTCGTGGAGAATGGGGCCATGAATAATTATTATAATTACCATTAAAGTTCTTTCTTCATTAACAATATTATTTAACGTTAATATTTTATCTTTTGAATATATTTTCCTAATTGTTTTTAGCTCTGGACTTAAAGTGTGATATATACAATAAGACATCTTAACAATGGTTAATCTGGAGCAATTTATCTCATTTCCGGTTTTGTGTTTGATTTCTTACTATGAAAATAAATTTTAAACAGTGATGGTCAACAATTTCACCAATATCAACAAACAAACAATCACCACCTCAACTCATTGAACATAAACAAAAATACCGCGACGTATGACGTTGGAAATCAAGGGCACTGGCTTGAGACAGGCAAAAAAAGGCCTTTCACTTTAAAGCGACGTTGGAAATCCCCATCCTGGTTTGGAACAAGCACAAAAATGTGGCGAGGTTAAACTGGTTAATGGGATCACATCCCTCCCCCATTCCCTCTTAATAACATGCATTTTGTTTTACCTTTGTGCTTGTTTCATTATAATTTCTTAAGAAGAGTTTGAATATACTACAAGGTAATCAGACTTCATAATCGAAGAAGGATAGACAACCTAATGGCCAAACGAAAAAATACAAAAAGGCAAACAATGATTAACAAAACATACACATAAAACAAAAGATCTAGTAACCGAGTCGTTTATTGACTTGTATGAGAAATATGTGGTTGTCTACAATGTACATAAAATATTATCTATATATATGTAATTACAAGACAGATGTCTAATATCATCAAATACAATAAAATATATTTTTTTCCCGCAAACTTATACATTTGTTTTTATTTATAGAAATGCTGTAATAGTTTATGATATCCAATAGAAAGACATCAATGTTAAGGAAATTATTTCTTTACAACCTTGGCGAATACTATTATATTTTTATTAAGTTTTTATGTTGTATATCAATCTAAAAGTCACAGATTGAGATGACTTAAATTAAGTGTTTACAATACAAAAGCAACACAAAACATTGAAAAAATACAACCAAACAAACAAACAAAAAGAAGAAATGTCTTCTTTTTTAAATTTTCACTTAGTTTGTATGCTATATATCAATTTAATAATTATAACAGATTGAGATGAATAAAAAGATGCCTTAATAAAACAAAGGCGAACAAAAGCAAAAATAAATACAAGCAAACAAACAAAAAGCAGACATTTCTTCTTTTTTTAATTTTCACTTATTTTTTATGTTGCATATCAATTTAATAATAATGATAATAGATTGGCATGAATAAAAAAGGATGTCTCAATAAAATAAGGGCAAAGCAAAGCAACCAAACAAACAAAACAAACAACAACAAACAAAGAAATGAAAAAAAAATATGAAATTACATTTTGTTACTTTTTAAGGTGGTACCATACACTTCAGGTAAAATTTGGTCTGCTCGTTTAATTTTCTTATTTTTTTGGCAGTCAAAATTTTAACAAATTCCAACCAACATACTCAGAACTATAAATTCACTAGGCACATAGCAGCTTTTCTCTCTGTGGTTTTTATCACCGAGATGCTTGAAATCTACATACACACATCATATGATCAAAACCTTCAACTGATTTTAAAGAGTTATCTCCCTGTAGTGTATGGTACACCCTTAAGCAAGAAAAGTTTGAAGATACCCAAGGTGTAATCAGAGACAGTACATCAAAGAAGGAGAGACAATGCCATGGCCAAACAGAAAAAGAACAGAAAGACAAACAACGATAACAGCAATACACAGAAAACAATGCGATCTCTACTGAAAACTGAGAGTGACATCAGGATTGGTAGACAGTTTCTGCACCACTAGTGACACCCGTCGTATTACTGTTACATGACACGAACATCATTAGATATGGAAATCATGTTTGATACGTGAATGAACACAAATAACATAAATAAAACATGAAACCTTTACAAAGTCTTAACGGGAATAAATATGAATCGATCATAAATTTTAGACGGAAGTCATACATAGAACATCACAAGGAACTGAAAACGTGAACACATACAATTGGACAGAATAAATAACAGGAACCTTACTTTAGTATGAAAACATCAAACATTGATTAATTTGGAAGGAATTCTATAAGATTTGTTTTGTTTTCGTGGTTGTAGACCTGGACACTGTTAACAATATTTAATAATAGTACAGTCAAGGCTGTCCATGTAGTCACCTCTATTAAGCAGTCACCTGCTTTAAAAGATCACCTTTGTCTTCTCCTGTCATAGAAAATTTCAAATGAATTGAACCTCTTTTAAAAAGTCACCTGTCTTATAAGGCCACTTTTCTTTTCTCCCAAAGGTAGCCTCTTAATACAGGTTCGACTGTATTATTATATTACTGATATTAAAAGTCTTGCTAAACTTCATTTTTTGTATCCACTTGATCTCCGTACGTATGTACTCTGACTACAAGTTATGTACCTAAAATCCTGGATATGTTTCACCTAAAAGTACTATCATGCTAATACAAAACCCATTAATTGATTCGCCATATCCTGTAAGATATATGTACGATACTTGTACGAGACTTAGTTCACCAGGAAGAAGAGTTTGAAGATACCAAAGGGGTAATCAGAATCCGTAGATCGAAGAAGACAGACATCACACTGGTCGAAAGAAAGGGGATAGAAGCACGAACAATTATCTACAAAACTGTACAGAGGAAGATAAAGATGTGAGCTTCTGGGCGAAAACTTTCTTCAGTGGTGGCAAGTTCATGGTCAAAAAGTCTACAGCTTTACAATTCTACTACCTATGGACCGCCACATTGGAAGAAGATTTAGAAGATACCAAAGGGGTAGTCAGAATCCGTATATCGAAGAAGAACAGACAACACAATGGTCAAAAGTTAGAAGATACTAAAGGGGTAATCAGAATCCGTATATCGAAGAAGAACAGACAGCACAATGGCCAAAAGAAAAAGCACAAAAAGACAAACAACGATCTACAAAACATGCACATAAAACTAAGGATCGCGTAACACGAAACCCACTAAAAACCGGGTGTGAACACAGATGCTCCGGAATGGTAAACAGTTCCTGAAATGAATGTCTTCAGCATGGTCGTTATATAATGCGTCACATTGTTATGCAGTGTTTCCTAAATGGCATCTATCTGACATTCAGTACAATGTGCAATATTATGTTAATGATTTTCCTTATGACCTTGACAAATGTAAATGAGACCTTTAAGCTGTTTGGAAAATTAGTTAGCTTGGAGAGGTTGCATAAGGGAGAACTGAAGAAGAAAACAAATAAATATTCGAAAACTTCTAAATGAATGTAAATTATGCTGAGAGGGTTGAATACACATTTTGAAATGAATCTATAATTACTTAAATATCATTGTAAAAACATTTTTCGAATATTTTTACCTTTTTTGTCTATAAAAAGCTGGAAATAAATCTACTAATAGTAATAAATCAAAGTGTCATTCATGAAAAATATGCATTTTTAAATGACATAATGACTACAATAACTTCCCGTACTTCATATTTTAATATTTTAGAATATATAATTCATGGCCGCACGTCTATGACCTTATATTCTTTCTAATAAATATCCATATTACAGGCATTAATTCAGTATCTTGGATGAACATTTCTTACTCTTATTACGAGTGGTTCTCGGTGGCAAATTGTTCGAAACCCATATTTAAAAACAAAATATATTTTAGATATTGTCCCAAGAAGCATCTTCTATATTTTTGCAAGAAAAATGATAGTCCAGCATTAAATGGCGCTCTTGTATATGCTACACATCTGTAAAAAGGTTTTTAAAAGTTAGTTTTCTTTATCATCAATAATTTTCACAATTCTGATGAAAGTTCTTTAGATAAAATAACAAAATGCCAAAATAACATAAATTGATGACATTATGGAAGGACAGTATAAACAGTAATGACGAACAATTCTACCAATATTAACAAAATGAACAATAACCTCTCATCTTAACTTAAGGGGGTACCATACGCTACAGGAAAATAACTCTTTAAAATCAGTTGCACGTTTTGATCATATGATGTTTGTATGCAGATTTCAAGCATCTCAGTGATCAAAACCACAGAGAGAAAAGCTGCTATGTGGCTTGTTAATTTGTAGCTCTGAGTCTGTTGGTTGGAATTTGTTAAAATTTAAAGTAATCCTGGACCTATTCGATTCCATTCAAAAATACTACATACCTTCACAAAAATGAATGACAACATAAACATGAACAATACAATGACAGGGTCAATGGGTTAACAGTACTGAATGCTAGCTAGAAAAGTAGACTCTGTTGGTCAATATTTCTTTATCAACATTTAATAAAGGTGCCATACACATTGAAATGTAAAGGCTAAGAGAAAAACTAACATGTCGGTATGTGTTAGACCAATAAAAACGTAGAATGCTTAATGCACATGGTGCGCTTCTGGAATAACTAATCTTCAGCAGTTACGCTAAAAGTCGAAAGGTTGGAAAGCCAAATAATCTTAAAGGTCTTAGGAACAAGTAAGCTAAAGGGGTTAAAAATGATAACCAAAAATGTTATTCTCATGAGAAAAAAAAAGATCCCACGGTTATTGTAAGATAAAGCAATACACTATATACTTTGACCTTGATCAGGTGAATGTTCTTAATATTCGATTCAATTCTCATTAATATGCATCACTAGTATATAAAATGAAATAGTTGTCATGATTTTATTAGGAAATATATCAAGGTAGAATTGATGATTAGATATAATTATGTCATTTAGTCTAAGATGGGAAGTTTGGTCCCATAAAACTAGTTTAAACCCGCCAACTTTTTATTGAAGTGCTTGAAAGTGAGCGGTAATGTATTTGTGAGTTAGAGGTACCGGTAGTGCCTCGCTCTTATTGGATTTTGGAACTGTTTCGCTACTATTGTCTTTCCTATATTTCATTCTTCTTTTAAGTACTTTTGAGTACACAAAATATAAAGCTATATGAGAAAATATCTGGTTTGATTTGCATAGGATTCGGGTTTAT
>MJUT01056160.1:195380-208080 GCA_002080005.1 Gigantidas platifrons | reverse complement strand
GTTTGCCGAAAGAATCATGGTGGCCCGTCGATCTGAGATGTCTGCTGAGTGGAAGGTCAGGTTTGCAATTTGCATCACTTCTATGGCCATTCAGGCGTTTACTAAGTTGTTGTTTAGTTTCTCCGATGTACTGAAGGCCACAAATTGCACATTCCAGGAGGTAGATAATATTTCCTGTCTTGCAGTTGGCATTGCAGTATATGACGAATTCTTCTCCTGTATGTGTGCTGCTGAATTTTTGTGTGCATTGGATGTTTTTGATATATATATATATATACAGTAATATACATATAACAATAAAATATAAGACAATTGGACAGAATATCGTTCTCGTTTACACAGAATCATAGTTCTCTAAGATTTAATTTAAACACATTTAGGAACAAACCGTTTTTTTTTTCTTATCATAATTATAGCGTATATATCTAATTTAGTGCGCACGACGTCAACTACGCTACTAGTCAAAAGATTTAAAAGCCAAATAATGTAATAGTCTGTGGGAGCAAGTACACCTAAAGGTTTAAACAGGTTATGGCATATCATATCTTTTTTATATAAATTACATTGTTTCAATACTGTAAGTTTCAAATATATCTATTTACCTGTTAGAATCAGGTAAAACTAGTTTTGCCCGGTGTAGTGTTTGATGGGAATTGAACAATTTTTACTATTCAATGAAAAGAAAATACTCAATGTCAATGTAACGAACCTTAAATAAAATAAACATTCATAAAAGATTGACACCCTCTGAGAAATATATCCTGAACCATTGACTTTTTTTTCAAATAACAACCTGTAAGAGAAACACAGAAGAAAACTGCCATTAAATCATGCTGGCAACTTGCTGAGAGTAAGTTCATTCAACGTGTATTACATACCATATTTAATCTGTTCGATTCATTTTTGCCATAAGGTCATTTGCATACGATAACGTAAGTCATGAATACTAGGCATTGGTACAAATAGTAATTAAAAAGTTCAATAACTGAAATATTATTGAAAGTGGCGTTAAACATCAACAATCATTTCAAAAATGCATATTTCTTAAACAAGTTATCAATATAAATTTCAACGTATAATGTGTTTATCCTCGATGTTTTGTGGAATTCCTGTTGCTCAATTTTTAGTTTTCTGTGTAGTGTTATGTTGGTTATTTTTTGTTCGTTTGTTCATTTTCTTTCGGCCATTGTATTATCTGCCCTTCAATTTATGGCATCTGATTACCACTTTGGTAACTTCAAGCTTTTCTATCACGAAATCGAGAATAACCGAAATGTTGCTTGTGTCAAATCATAATGAACTGAATTATGTTTGCATCAAATATAGCATATTACAAACTATGGCTCCATTGCATTCGTAACAAGAAATGTTTGAAGATACCAAAGGATTTGTCAGAATCAAGGAAGGACAGACAATGCAATAGCGAAACAGAACAGGACAAAACAGCCAAACAGTGGTCGATAAAACAATACACTTGGACCACAAACTAAACAATCTACACATTAGGCAAGACAAACACTTTACACACATACAAAACAATGTGCACCGGTCTAACACTAGGCAAGATGCACGTGTTTATTTGCGCATAGTGGTGTGCAGCACATATTGTGTTGTGTATTTGCTTTGATTGTCTTCGTCTTGTTGTCAGTTTCTGTGGCTTGTCCATTTTTGATTTCTCCTTCGGGTTTCTCTAACATCTGTTTACGCACTAGACAAGGCAAACGCATATATATACCAAATACTAAATAATATACACATTTATATCACACACAACACAAAATACAGTTAAAACCATTAGGTAGTACACAGAACACAGTATGCACAGTTAAAACCTCGGTAGTACTCTACACAATTATACACAGCTAAAACCTCGGTAGTACTCTACACAATTATACACAGCTAAAACCATTCGGTAGTACTCTACACAATTATACACAGCTAAAACCTCGGTAGTACTCTACACAATTATACACAGTTAAAACCATTCGGTAGTACTCTACACAATTATACACAGCTAAAACCATTCGGCAGTACTCTACACAATTATACACAGCTAAAACCATTCGGTAGTACTCTACACAATTATACACAGCTAAAACCATTCGGTAGTCATGTTGCTAATTTGATTCTAATGTTGATAAATTTAACTACAAAATGCCACCATCGATGCGTGTAAGAAATTTTAAGTGTATTTTGATGACTAAAACATTCATTCATCCGTAAAATATTTTGATTAGATCAATGTAACATCCACATTTTTATTTATTAAATGTACCTTGGCGTCCTTGTCTTGTAAATAGTTGATAAAAACATACCAAATTAAAGACAAGTTTGTAAATACAAATTTACTGATGTTGATGATGAAATCAAAATAAGCAGAACGGTTAACAAGATATTTGAGGCTTAAAGGAAAAGAGTCCAATCAAGTTAATAGGTTTTACAACAAAAAGTTGACCTCGTATATGTGGAATATATATATCTAGTCAGTAGTGATTTATAATGTACTTGTAACATGAATGCATTCTTTTCCTTTGATCTTTTTATGACTTATATACCAGAATGTAAGCAACTATAAAATAATACACTGAGATACGAGATATTGCACACTTTAAATCTGGGCTGTAGTATTATAACTCTTAGAGAGCCGTGCAACGAGTAAGGACCTAGATGTGACATTCCATTGCTTCATGTTACAAATCATGTATACCATATTTTTTCAAGTTAAACGGTTAAACCATCACAAACTAGAGACGACAAACCCGTATAACACACACTAAGAATTCGATTGTTTAACTGTTTAACTCGGAAACTGTGGTATAGATATTTTATATGTAAAGGTTCAAAAGTTGGTCCTGTATAAGGAACGGTCGAATGATCATGCCTGGCAATAGGAATTTGGCCTTTGATTGGGTTTTGAAAATGAGGAATGGTTTCCTTGAAATTTTAGGCAACTATAACTTTGTCCGGTACATAAGGAATGGTGCAACGATAATGTGATGTAATAGGAATTTGGCCTTTGATTGGGTTTTGGAACTGAGGAATGGTTTACTTGAAATTTTAGGCAACTATAACTTTGTCCGGTACATAAAGAATGGTGTAACGATAATGTGATGTAATAGGAATTTGATCAAATAAATAAGGTTTGTGTGGCTGGTTTATGGTGTTTAACGCCACTTTCAACAATATTTTAGTTATATCGTGGCGGTCATTTTTATTGGCGGAGGAAACCGGAGTATCCGGAGAAAACCATCGACTTATAACAAGTTACTGACAAACTTTATCACATGAACGGGGTTCAAAATCACAACGTTAGAAGGCACTGATTGCATAGTTAGTTGTAAATCCAACTACCATAAGATCACGACCATGACGGCCCCTAAAGTCCAAGGAGACGATAAGAATACAAACGACATTACCAAGCAAAATACAACATCAGGGGCAGATCCAGGATTTCAAGTTAGGGGGGGCTCACTTTAAAAAAAAATCGCGCCGAGTGGAGGGAGGCGCGAAAATTTTTGGGGTATTTCGTGTGAAAAATCATGATTTTACGCAAAAGAAATCATATTTTTTCAAATTTTTTCAAATTTTTCAAAATCCGCCCCTGAACATCACTTACAGGCAAACCCTGCGAATGATACATATCTCTGAGGGAGGTAAGCTTACAGCCAAACGTAGCCAAGGCTATTTATGTCTAAGGGAGATAAATCTTCATGCGTCCAAACGTAAGCAGGAATATCTATACATAACGGCACCAATCTACAGCCAAACCCAGAAAATAGCTGTCAAATTATGAGGGTTTATTTGTTTAAGTTCCCGATTTTTGCTAAAAATAACAAAAATCAAGATATCTAACTCAGTGTTAACGACACGTTTCTGAATTAATGTTTATCGGGAATGCTAAAAGACAAGACTGACTGAGCAGTAATTTGGGACAAGAAAATCTTAATATCTAGAAGAACCCATGTATTATAATATTATAAATCGAAAAATTTTCAAACATCAAAAACCAGGTTGCAACCATATATGTATCCTGTTTTATACAAACTTTCTACACAAAAAACAAAATAAAACAAAACAATTATTGATATACAAGGATATTACAATGAATGTTACAACATACCTGTCTACTC
Source organism: Gigantidas platifrons (assembly GCA_002080005.1). Classification (NCBI taxonomy): domain Eukaryota; kingdom Metazoa; phylum Mollusca; class Bivalvia; order Mytilida; family Modiolidae; genus Gigantidas; species Gigantidas platifrons. The sequence continues at coordinate 203,950 of MJUT01056160.1, read as the reverse complement.
CAAATATAAATGAAATAATTTTGGACAATTGCCAAATACTGAAAAAATGATTTTTTTGGTTAAATTAAGATCAGATAGACAAAGGTATTTCTATCATACATTATCATCATGGCCGCAGGGTAAACTTTGTTTTGTACTTGCTGGTTTGTGTCAGTTGGGTTAGAGGGAGTAAACCTAGAAATTTAAATACACATGACGAATGACTTCTAATGATTTCTAAAAATAAAAAAATAAAATTGTTTGTTGTAAGTACTAAACGATGTATCTGAATCATGATTAAAAATAAACAAAATGGCGGACAACTGCGAACGTGAAAAGGGCAAATGTCTGCAGGGTAAAACATTTTTAGATTGAATCTTAAATCATTTTTTTTACATCGAGAGTACAAGATAAAGGTTATTTCAGTTAGATATTTACGTTCTCATTCCGAGCTGCTTTTGTTGTGTAGTTGCTTGTCTTATAATGCTTCTCTATCATGTATTTCACTCTAGGATGGTGACACCTCTGCATAAAGTACATGAACAACATATAAGTACCTAAAACGAACGCAATTCCAGAAACAAGATGAGAAAAGAACGTCAGACAAAAAGGCATATCAATATTAAATTAGATCAAAACATGACTGGTCATTTACCTGACACTTTATCAGAATATATTTATAAGTTATCAACATTGCCGTTTAATCTCATGCACAATATATAAGACATGACCATTCCAATTGCAAAATCATGTCTACAAGACAGATTTTATAGCACATATTTTTTAAAGAAGTTAGGATGGAAGACTACCTCTACTCCTCCTGCAAAATAAAATAATTGGTCCTTTATGTCTAAGCAAAATAAAAAGAAGATGGAATGTCATAACTCTTATATGTATACAAATGGAGGGTTGGACTCCCCTTAAACGGTTTAAGAAGAGCATGAAGATACCAAAGGGGTAATCAAAATCCGTAAATCGAAGACAAACAGACCCTTTGTGCTTATCCCAAGCCAGAACCTACATTTCCAATGTCATCTGTCGAGGTCATTCCTATGTTGAATGAGTTGAGGTGATAGGTAATTGTTCGTATTGTTGGTATTATTGAAATTATTTACCATCACTGTTTAAGCATTATTTTCATAATTTATTGTAAACCCTTATTTCTCTGGTTGTCGGTATTATTTTGAAAATTCTTCTATTAAGAAGAGTTTGAATATACCAAAGGGGTGATCAGAATCCGTATATCGAAGAAGAACAGACAACACAGTGGTCAAAAGAAAAAGTATAACAGGACAAACAAAGATCTACAAAACATACATATATTGATATGATACATTCTCAGCAAGGATGAGATGACTGGATTATTGACCTTGTTCACATGACTCTGTATATGTAAATTAGACCACAAGATAATAAAATATGATCTCACTATGTGATCAACGTCCTTATCGAAATAAATCACCAATATCACACCATAAACATTCTATGTTGAATATATTATATATCGAGATCAGAGATGTTAATATACATTTTTGTATATGTAAACACTGGGAAAATAAAGGAAAGGATTCTATAGATACTAAAAACATAGATGAAAGAGAAACATATTTAGAAAGGTATGCACATTGGAGATAAGACACAGGAAAATTAAATTTCCAGATAAAAGTGCTTAAAAAATAATTAGGACACAAACAATTGTAATCAGCAGTGCAACACACTGACTATTGAATTTTGAATAAGTTTATAACTATTTTGGGTAATTATTAAATTATTATGTGTAAGACAGTAGATATGTAAAACAGTGCACACGACGCATTTCTAGAATAATCTTCATCTGGTACGATCAATGTCGAAAAGATTGCACAGACAAATAATTAATATATTCCATGAACTGCATTGGCATACAGCAATGCAATAGCTGAACTGCCCACCCTTATGGAGCATATTAGTTTTTCCTAGTGTTGCTTAATCTATAGTTTTCAGTGTACTATTTTGGTGACCATTGTTTTGTTTTCTTGTTTGTTTGTTTTTGATTTTGTTTTGTTTTCTGTTTTGTTTTTGTTTGTTAGTTTGTTTGTTTGTTTGTTTATTTGTATGTGTGGTTTTTTTTTTGGTTTTTTTTTTTGGTTTTTTTTATTTGGTTTGATTTTTTGCATTACGTATTTCCAATGTATTGTCTGTTTTCACCGATTGACGAATATCGATTAACCCTTGGGTATCTTCAAGTTTTCCGTTATAATTTCGCAAATGGATTTTTACAAATAAATTTTTACAAATTATTTTTTACAAATGAATTTTTGCAAATTATTTTTTTACAAATAAATGTTTACAAATTATTTTTGTATAATATGAATTTGCAAATATAACTGATTAGCTTAAAACATTTGTAGACCAACACCAAGTATGTCTGCTTACATTTAGCATACTGGAATTACTCATAATAAATATATTATATTATCTGAAGGAAATGATTGAAAAATATATATATACCTGTATTAAAAATTGCTTATAATAAATCTTTGATCTGTACAAAAGTGTGAATTTTATATCAATCATTGACTTTATAGTCACGGATGAGTAATTCATATTGCAGTTCGTTCTCTGAGAAAGTACTTTCCAATCATTGGCCCCCGGAAAAAATATATCCAATCAACACCTGGAGAATTAACGTATTGTCTACGTGACATAGGTCATATATAGTAAGCATTGTGATCAATTTTACTTTTAAATTAGATAGAAGCCAAGATCAGTGGGTTTTATCTAATTCATGTCTACTGGTTCATGTCTACTTCAGCACAGTATTAGAATACTGATTTTTCCCAGGAAAAGCATCGAACAAGATATTATAACATTAAGCAAAACAATTATGTCATATATATAATGGCTAAATAATAAATGGGTATGGTTTGGTTTATGATACTTACCGCCACTTTCAACAATATTTCAGCAATATCGTTGAGGTCAGTTTTATCAGTGGAGGAAACCGGAGTACCCAGAGAAAACCACCGAGTTGTCGGAAGTCACGGACAAACTTTATCACATAATGTTGTATCGAGCACACCTCGCCATGAACGAGGATCGAACTAACAATTTTAGTTGTGATAGCTACCGATTGCACAGGTCGTTGTAAATCCAATTACCATACGATCACGACCACGAAAGACCCTTAAATAATACATTATTTGAAAATTTCCTTATTATAAATAAAAAAAAATTAAATCTTTTTTTCACTTCGTTGCTTAAGATAAGACATAATAATTATGTCGCATACATATTTAAAATTATTTAATACATTATTTGAAAATTTGTTATTATATTTTTTTTCTTTTTAATCTTTTTTTCACTTCGTTGCATAAGATAAGACATAATAATTATGTCGCATACATATTTTAAATTATTTAATACATTATTTGAAAATTTCTTACGACTTTCGCTTTTAAAAGAAAGGCCATTCTCCCTTTCGATACTAACACCATGTTTCAATTTCAATTTCAATGTTTAATTTCATGGATGAATACCTTTACAAGTAATTAGTGTCTGAATCAGGTTACACGTGTTACTTATTGGAGTATATACTGTCTAGATGCTTACCGCCATTTTCAACAATATTTTCAGCTATATCGTTGAGGCCAGTTTTATTAGTGGAGGAAACCGGAGTACCCGATATTGTATCTGCTTCTTCTTTGGATCAGTTGAAATCACAGATCCAAACCCACTGCATCTAAACAGTTTTCCATTTTATATACATGTATTTGTAAATACGTTACTTTTTTTCTCTCTTTTTTTTTTTGTTTATTGATGAATTATAAATATATGGTCTTTTCACGCCGATGCATAGCCGTCACAATTGACGGAGCATCGTATGATGTAGATGATGTAGATGATGATGTTAATTAATCTTAAAATTCTTATCTTTATATTTCATGGTATTAAGATCAGAATTTTTATAACCATATCCTGAAAATTTCAGCCAGAAGTACTTTTTGGAAATATTCAGAAATTTGTATTCTTAATAGAGCTGTTTCATGTGAAACATTCCACAGAAGAGACATGAACTGTCTTCTATGAGGTCGTTTGTCTAATGAAACGTTGAAATTATGAAGACGTCACATTTCAAACTGTACAGGAAATGAAGTATTAACTTTTCTATTTACTTATTATTTTATTTTGCATTATTGTAAGGGGGAAAAGTTGCACATATCTATATTTAACTACCTTGGTGTTTTCTGGGTTATTTAAATTTATTTAAACGTAAGTGTGAATTAAATCTTAATTGATACTTAGAATTATTTGAAATGTTCGTGAAATTAAGGTTTAATTGAGACTTTAATTTAATTGACGCTTGTGCAACCCAGTCCTGTTGGACAACTAAGCTTAAATGCAATGACGCGCAACCATTCAGTCCAATCCAACTAAAGCTGTTTATTCCTGGAGATAAGCTATAGCTTTATGATAATTTTTCAATTTATTAATGGCTACATAACTTTTTGGAAATATTCAGAAATTTGTATTCTTAATAGAGCTTTTTCATGTGAAGCATCTCACAGAAGAGACATGAACTGTCTTCTATGAGGTCATTTTTCCAATGAAACATTGAAATTATGAAGACGTCACATTTCAAACTATATAGGAAATGGGTATTAACTTTTTAATTTAATTGACGCTTGTGCAACCCAGTCCTGTTGGACAACTAAGCTTAATGCAATGGCGCATAAACCTTTAGTCCAATCCAACTATAGCTGTTTATTAATGGCTACCAAACTAAAGCAAAATTATGAATAGTCCTCATCCAAATATAATTAAAAGGCAGCCTTATTTGTCTCAATACAAATAAACCAAAAATGTATATTGGTGTTGCTTAGAAAAGTAAGAATACAGCTCTTAGAATTCAAAATAAAAAGGAAAGGGTGAACCAACAAAAAAGGGCGAACAAAATAAAAAAAATAAAAAATAAAAACATTTTTAAAATTAAATAAGTGTATAGTATAGTATAGTATAGTATAGTATTTTTTTTTTTTTTTTTTTTTTTTTTTNTTTTTTTTGCTTGTTGCTGTTTATAACCATCTGTTGCATATACTGCCAGCAATTAATTAAATGAAATATATTTCATACTACATAGTATACAATCGATTTGTTTTCTAAAACGACCATTTTAAGCACAAATAAGGCATTACCATATAGTAAGCCCTGCATAGTCCTCATAGTATATGCTAACATGTCACATGATAATTAATATTAATAATTAAATATTACTAAAGTTAAAGGACAATGCAATGACAAACATATATATTACTAATATGTTCTGATATGTGAATGTGTATTTATTTTCATTGTACTTGCATGTATTTTATTGATACCGTTTAATATTTCGTCATGTTTATGTAATGCTATTAATTATGACCTCATGTTACACATGTATCTGTGTCTGAGTGTTCAAATAAAATCTGAAATCTGTATACGAGTTTCGTATGCTTGATTATGTTGTATGAATGGTGATTACTTGTTTAATGGTACAACATCATGAATACCACGCAAATTTTATTTTTTTATGCAGGTACTTTTGGGGACGACATGGAATGTCTGGAAAATGGGTGATGTAAATATATTTTTTCACTGATAATATGAAAAAGAAAAGAACAACACACTGTCGGAACAAAATCAAATAGAAAAATCACAAAAAAAATCACATGATTTTGACTGTCTTGTATAGAAGAATCACCAAAAAATCACATGATTTTGACTGTTTTGTAAATCTTTTGACTATGAACATACCCGGTGAATATCAGTCTAGAAACACGTCGTGCGCACTAAATTTGATATTTTCCTTTTTAATTCATTTCAGTGTGATTATGGTGTTTTGCACAAACATATATATATAAATACATCTATATATATATATGTTTAAAAAAACGTCTGAAATGTAGCACAACAACATAAAAAAAGATGTTATAATATAGCAAAAAATAACTATAAGTCTACAAAAAGACTATAATTTTAATCAAATTGACGGATATTTCGCTTGACCGACAAGATTCTTCAGCGTCTGTAACCTGATTTGAAAAATAGTCACGTTACCATCAGCTATCGTGACTTTAAAATCATAATCTTGAACTTTATACTATGCATTATTAAAATATATATGTACACTAATTTATAAAGAATATGAAAATAATGAGAGAATACAATGATGAAATTTACCAACTAGATAAGGACCAGGCACTGGTAAAAATTTAAATAACAACAAAAGATTTAGGCCTTTTTGTTTATGCCCTCCGGATGTAATGTTTGTAACTCGCGGATACAAAAACTCTCTCTTTTTTGTCTTTGATTCTCTTTCCAGCTTGGATTGTGGTCAATGACAACAATTCTAGGTCATGCGCACTGATGGAGATAAGTACAAAGTACAAGTAGAAGTCAAAAGGAAAATATATCTCCATTAATTAAAGCACAAAACATGATTTATTTAATTTTTTTAAAGAAATATGAAAATCAGACCATTAAGCAAAATAGATTCATGATTGGGCGATATTAAATATGTTGGAACATCATTCCTTCTCTTTTATTTATATTTAAATCAACATACACCATAGAAGTAGTACAAATACATCACAACTCAGAGAACACGGAAACACATAAACAAAACAAAACAGACACCAAAAAAAACAAAAACAACTAATGAAAACAAACATAAAACAAAGCAAATAAAGACATAAATCAAAACAACTAACACAAAAATAAAAAAACAAAAAGTAAATGAAACAAGAACAACAAAAAAACAAAGTAAAGCAAAGGCGAACAACAACAAAACAAAGCAAAACGAAAATCAGTTACAAGAAACGTAATTGACAAATATTACAATAGAAATGGTAAAATCATATTATTCACCTTAATGTTGCTCTCCAATAATAAGGATGAGAAAGTAGAACCTTGGTTTATTACTCACTTTATTTTTTGTTCCATTCAATCTCGAGATGAAAGGGTGTGGAAGTGGAAGAGGAATTTTGTGTAGATGTGGATATTATTAATATAAGTGAACCAGACAACAAATTTGCGAACAACCCCAGATCTAGTAGTATATCGTTGTTATTTGTATTCTTCACATTTGCAATGACTTAATGAAAACTAAATGTACATTCTCTTCTGATAAGAGATAAAATCTAGGAATATGATGCATTAATGAAATCTTCTTTATTTCAAAGTATGCATAAAATTATTAATGTTTGAAATCTGTACTATTTTATGATTATGAAATATTTTTAAATATTCTGCTTACTTTCCTTGGTTATTCAGTCTGATTTTCACAGAGATACTTCAGAGGTGCCTGGACTATTAAGTAACAATGTAGCAAGCTATACTGAATAAACTATTATGTCGTTGAAAAAAATTGAAAATAATAAAAACAAAGGAAGCCGACATGTAAAACAATTGAAATATTAATGACAATACAAAAATAGAAATAATAATAATAAAAATAAAAAGCACATCTATAATGGTAGGTGATATGCCTAAGGTATAGTACAAATATGCAAAAAAAAATTAAAGAAAGGAAGCTGGCAGGGAATCCAAAATATTAATGACAAAATAAAATAGAAATAAGAATGATAATAATAAAAAGCACATTCTATAATGGTAGGTGATATGTCTAAGTTATGGTACCTATATGCTAAAAAAATGCAAAAAAATAAAAACAAAACGAAGCCAACAGTTAAAACAATTGGAATATTAATGACAAAATATAAATAGAAATAATAATAATAAAAATAAAAATCACATTTTCTGATGGTAGGTGATATAACTAAGGTATGATACTTATATGAAAAAAATAAAAATAAAGGATGCCCACAGATAACACAATTGAAATATTAATGACAAAACAAAAATAGAAATAATAATAATAATAAAAATAAAAAGCACATTCTCTGATGGTAGGTGATATACCTATGGTATGGTACCTAGTATGAAAAAAATAAAAATAAAGGAAGCCAACAGTTAAAACAATTGAAATATTAATGACACAAAAATATAAATAATAGTAACAATAATGAAGAGCAGATTCTATAATGGTAAGTGATTTGCCTAAGGTATAATACCTATATATCAAAATAAGTGTGAATTCAATTATATACAATAATGATTATGTGGCCATTCTCATTGTCCATCAGTTTTATAGTGACTAAGGTCATCCACCAGACTATGTATATAATATGTATAGCCCAGGGCAATATCATGTATTCATTTTGTTTCACGGTGAAACAGTGTGTTAAATGTTAGAAAAATTACATTATAAATACCTTGTAGTAGATCAGATGACCTAGAATTGAGATACATTTAATAATAAAAGGTCTATTTGGGATAATCAAAGTCAATTATAGTAAATTTATATATATATATGTATAATACATGAATAATTTATGTATGAATTGTATTTAAATAAATTAACTTTACAACTGACAAGAAAAATGTAATTAAAGCTGCTGCTTTTTGTTGCTTTTTTGTATGTTATTTTTTTCCTTTTTTGTTTTTCGTTTTTCTTTTGGGAGGGGGGTATTTGTTTTGGTTTTTTTTTCTCTTTTCATTTGTTTTGTTTTCTC
>MJUT01056160.1:181005-195337 GCA_002080005.1 Gigantidas platifrons | reverse complement strand
TTTTTTTTTTGGTATTTTTTGCTTTGTCTTAGTATGCCTTGTTTCTGGTTTTGATTTTTTTTGTACCAATAAATCATAAAATTATGTAGATATAGAAACCAGAAGAACAATATAATCCAGACTGCTTTAGAAAAAAAAACATATATTGAAAAACATACATTACAACTGAAATACGAGTAAATCTGCAGTTGAATAAATCAAAACATGAATGGACCAAAATGTGCTGACTCCCACACATGTGTGCTCATTTTTCCCGCCCAAATCATCTATGCTTCATAAATTTAATACTTAGGGAATGAATCAGTAAAGCCGGCTTCCATAGACGTGTCATTGAAGTGCAAATGACTCCTGAATATAACATAACTCATATATATACAATGTATATTACAGTATATCTGAATAATATTACAAGGTTTTAGTTTAGACTAAATGATTTCGGAAGATTGCTCGGTGTTCGGCAATTTTGTTATTACCCTTATTCAATATGGCTTTACGTAATTACATATATTGAATTAGCAAAAACGGCTTAAAAATACTTACCAAAAAGTGTTCATTCCATGTACTAGACAAAATAACAAACTTTGTACAAATTAAATTATCCATTAGTCGTCGTTTTAGCCAGGTTTTGAGTGCAGACGGACAGGTAGACACAGTAAGTAGACAAAAATGTGGTTCATTTCAAAAACATGTACTACATAAGCATCAGTTACATCCAATGTGAGTTGAATTAAAATTCAATGCTTTAAAATAAATAAGATGGATTTCCAGAGTACATCCCGTGACATCTTTTAAAGTTATTTTAATGAAAGCATGTCCTAGTTCGGTTTTAATTCCATCCAGTATCACATTACAAATGACCACTTTGGTCATTATAAAGTGAAAGTTGTATATCCGTCAAGTCACAACGTACAGGATCGGATGACAAAGGAACAAGCGTCAGGTGAATGGATGTATAAATGGCGGTCGATGTATCTACACCTTTCATCTATGCTATTACCTGACAGGTAAAAATAACATTGTCCCTGTAGCAATGTCTCTATCAAAATATAAAACAGGCGGGGCTTTACTTTCTCTTTGCAGAAATCATAAACCGTGTCAAAAATATTCATATTTAGTTCACGTTTCAATGAACAGATACATTCATAATAAGTTTGCTATGTCCTCGATTTGCCAACAACAGGGAAATCATATAGGATTAAAGTATTTGTGAAAGCGAATCGGTTGTCCCTTTTATACAGGCATAAATAATTCTTTTTATTGGCATTGAAATGTCGGATAGAAAAGCCATTAGGACATTTTTACCCTTACCTGCTCCGTTGCTTAGTAACCACTCAACACATATGCAAATTAAGCAATAGAGAAAAAAGTAATTACTGTTTCATTGTCGTCTGCCAGAGCAAAATCCGCGGTAGTGGAATGAACTTTTCGTTAGGACATGACCAAACTTGGAATTAATATCGCCTTGTTTTAGACTCTGTAAAGTGTAAGCAACAGGAAAATTTTAAAATGCTACATTAGAGAGAATATTCGCATTTCTAATGAGTGGACAAATAATTATAAACTGATTTGATTAAATTTTACACAGCAATACATTTCATACATAAGTACCAGCCATGTTGTTTGAGAAGTTTTTACAATTTAGAATATGCAGTATAGTATTTTCATCTTGTGTTGCCTGCGTACTACTGTAGTCATTTTTTCATCTTTTTTTTTATATACTTTTTCATCTACTTTCTTATTTAGAATCGGCTGTTTATTTTCATCGATAATAATATGCATATTTTTCTCTGTGTAATTACCTACTTCGATGTCTCGAACTTCCGTTAAATCTAACAAATTTTGACAGTCTCTTTGATTTCGAGGCACCGACATTCTGCTGTATGTCTTACACCAAGAGATAACACAGCTTTAAAGACAAACCTATGCTTTTCCATACATTTATTTTCCATTGGTGGTATTTGGCGAACAATTATATGATCCTTTGGTATCAGACATTATTGTAATATATTTGCCAATTCTCACTTCGTCCCTAAAGCACTGCTTGAAGAGGCTTTTATTAGTAAGAAGTACATAAAGACTGGATTTATCTTACAAATAAGGTAGATACCTAATTTTGTTCGCAGAATGTGTTTCTGAAATAACATTAATCATGTACCCATATATTAAAAGACTGGAAAGCCAAAAATGCTTAAACAAACAAAAACAAACAAATACTTGGCAGCAATGACAAAAATAATTCAAATAGGGTAGCAAAACTTGGCTGGGGTTATTTATGTGTGAGAGAGGTGAAACTTAGATTTAACAATAATTACATTATGTAGAGAACTGTAAATGTCAATGATAAATATATACAGTGTATCTTAGCAACGATATCAATCCAGTAACACACATGTATGGTTGGATAATACTCTTAGTGATTAATATTCAAACAGCAGAGGTTAAGAAAACAATACCGACTTATTTACATATTTGATATATATTGATATATCTTCTGTTTTTCTAACCAAATAGAAATTACATATTTGATATATATTGATATATCTTCTGTTTTTCTAACCAAATAGAAATAATGAAACGAAATCGAAATTAAATTTGTTGCACAAGCAAGAAAAAGGTAGAAAAAAAAAAAAAAAAAATAACAGAACAAAACAAGAACAAAATAAACCAAAATAAAAAACACAAGGAAAAGAAACAGAACAAATAAAACAAAACAAAACAAAAACAAAAACAAAAAACACAAACGAAACACAAAACCAAAACAATACAAAAACAAATAAAAAAACACAAACGAAACACAAAACCAAAACAATACAAAAACAAATAAAAAAAACACAAACGAAACACAAAGCCAAAACAATACAAAAACAAAAACAAAAAACAGAAAAAAATCAGAAAAAGCCAAATATCGGTTTTCCTAATACAACCGGAATACGCTAGTTGGTTGCCTCGCACAGAGTGATTCCATCTTTAATTTTCCATTAACAAGTTTTTAATTTGTTGTTAAGATGATCAATCAATCACTGAGATATAATACCGTTGTGTGAGTGGTATTACAATATTTCTGGTACAAGGTACAGGCGTAAATGTCCCCATAAATTATAAATATGTGTGGAGCTTTATATAAGTACATACTGAAGTCAGTCTTACAGAAGACTGATTTTTCTTCTTTAATAATTGAAACGTGGAATTCCGGTTTCGAATGGATTCAACCATGTTTTAAAACATTGATATAAGATGGAGATGAAGATAGTATTAAAACCATTTAGCGGTACAAATAAATTTAGATATTTTCTTTAAATGCTAAAATGAATGTTAGAAATTTTTTTTTAATAAAATGGACACCATTGACCTGAATGCATACATTAATATTATTAATAGATTATGAATGAAAATCAATAGTTTGTCTTTAGAATTAAATGAATTTATATATTTTAAAAAAATGTAAGAATGAATGTAATTTTTTTTTTTAATGGACACCAGTGACCTAAATGCATACATTAATATTATTGATAGATTACGAATGAAAATCAATAGTTTGACTATAGAATTAAATGTATTAACTTTGTCATATAAAGAGCAAAAATTCACAAAAATGTGATCTAATGATCCTGAATGGGTGGCCTGATATTAAGACACCTAGTATTTACACCATGGTTTTCCGAGTTAAACTGTTACTGAATCGAACGCGAAACATACAACATCACATCTAGGTCGTTCATTATCGCACGACTCTCTGAGAGTAATGAAACTACAGCCCAGATTTAAAATGTGCAATATCTCGTATCTGCGTGTATTATATCATTGTTCTTAGTTGTTGCTTACATTCTGGTATATAAACCATAAAAAGATCAAAGGAAAAGAATGCATTCATGTTACAAAATACAAATACTACATACGGGCTGGACAAAACTACACAATTTGATCGCTGGATACCAATAAACCTGGTAAAGTAAACAATCAGTACCAGTATAAGATATAGTTTGGTTAACATTAACATAATGCATTAAACGTCAACGATATAGATATAAATACCAAAATGTAGTAAAAGTAACAAATAAATAATGATCCGGATGCATAAAACACTAACATTTTGTGCTTACGTTTTCTTTGGGGTTTTTTTTTCGTGTTTTTTTTTTTTTTTTTATATACATTTTTGTATATATTTTTTTTGCGTGAAATTTGCATAATTCACTGATTTATGAGTGAAAATTTCAAGATTAAAAGCAATATGTCCCATAAATTCACTGATTGTGTCTATATACATGACATCTGTCACATACATTATATATAAACTAAGATGACAGTGTGTAAAAACAAGAATGGTAAGATACCAAAGCGCCTAAACAAAAACTGTAATCCGAAGACAGACAAGACAATACAATCACCAAGACTAAGAAAAACAAAACAACAAAATATGTTTGACAAAATACTGCATAGAAAGCTAAAGATTGAGCAATACAAAAATAGGATGAAACTCATGAGCTCTGATATCCTGCTTCACTATTGGCGCACGTCGTGCTACTCTTGTTCAAAATCCCGTGATAAGTCATCAAAAGAGAAAAAGAGGTGAACGGAATTGTGACAACGATCTGGATTACTTGTAGTAATATTATAATTGAAATAGACAGTGTTGGGATGCGGACTCTCCGCAGAATGCAAAGGATAGCATGGACAGCCAGAAAAACCAACGAAGAAGTTCTACATCAAGTTAATCAAAACAGAAGCCTGCTGAAAAATATCAAGAGAAGGCAACTTAAATTCGTAGGACACGTGCTCCGAAAGGGAAACTAGAACACCTCTCCCTCACTGGAAAGATCGACGGAAAACGTGCTCCATGAAGACAACAACTGACATATTTGAAACAACACACCAACAACTACAACTATGCTGCAGAGCTGATTCCAAAGTCTTATGATCGTGAAATTGGGCAATCATTTTCAAAAGAGGCAGTCCATGCTTGTAACCATGCTTGCCACCCGAAGAAGAAGAAGAAGAAAGAAGAAGAAGAAGAAGAAGAAGAAGAAGAAGAAGAAGAAGAAGAAGAAGAAGAAGAAGAAGAAGACAGTGTTAAGCAATGTTTTAGGACTAGATAGTTGATATCAATATATAGAGACGGGTGGCACCACATTTAGAAAGGTGACATACAGTTTGCACAGACTAGTATTAAGTACACTGACGCAATGCAACACTCATATATGTCAGAAAAACCACACTTTCGTTTTAATTGACACCCTAAACCAAATTATGTTAATGAAAGAATGAATTTACTATAGTAAAAAAAAAGTAAACCACAAGTTTCATATTATAACAAGTTAGTTGATAAATAAAATAGGTATTCTACAATCAGCCCATCTTTCATCGTAAATATTTTATGTGACGAAAGAAGTTAACCAAATGACTTCTCGAATTGGTGACGCACCTGTATATAATGACCTCGCCCCCACACGTCACTACTCTCAAGCTAATGACCTTAGTGAATTATTCTCTATTAAACATATCTAATACATTTTAGCACATTCATTCATATCTTGATTAAATGCCCTACAAGAAGCTTAAATGTAAAGTTAATTCACACGCCTATGTAAAGATGAATGATATGTCTGTTTCCCGAAGGGTAAAAATATTTGCTTCAATATAGATTTAATTGAAATATATAATTATTCATAAAATAAATATCATGTTTTAGCTTAATTTCGTTTGACTAGTAAAATAATGTTGATATTTTACTCCCATTCCATATCAAATAAAAAGGTAGATATCTAATTTGGACTGCACGACGCGTTTCTAATAAAAACTTCATCAGATAAACTCTTAGTCAAAATGCTTAAGGTGGTACCTAACACTACAGGGAGATAACTCTTTAAAATCAGTTGAACGTTTTGATCATATGATGTTTGTATGCAGATTTCAAGCATCTCGGTGATCAAAACCACAGAGAGAAAAATTTTGATATTTATTACCGTGGATATATTCAACCACACTGTCAAAAAATAAGAAAATTAAACGAGCAAATCAAATTTTACCTGAAGTGTATGGTACCACCTCAAGGAATTTTTTAGCAATTTTCTTGGCTTACAGTGGGGCTATCGTAGCCGTGATCGTGTGGTAGTTGGATCTATAACTACTTGGACAATCAATTCTTATCTCAACTAAAGTTGTGGGTTCGATCTCCGTTCATGGCGAGATGTACTCGATACAACATTATGTGATGAAGTTTGTCAGTGACTTACGACAGGCCGATGGTTTTCTCCGGGTACTCCACCAATAAAATTGACCGCCACGATAAAACTGAAATATTGTTAAAAGTGGCGTTAAATACCATATCCCTTGCCCTAACAGTTGCATACTGCATATCTCCGATTTCTATGATCAAATTTTCTTAGCTTGCACAAGATGAGAACAATTTCAGCATCCAATGGAAAATCGAAGAAAAAAAAAGCAACATTGATACCACTAACAAACGTTTGCATGACCACTCGTAGTCCTGACTTGGTTGATTTTGATTTGATTGTTGGTGTTTAACGCCACTTTCAGCAATATTCTAGCTATATCATGGCGACCCGTTTTAGTGGTGGAGGAAGCCGGAGTACCCGGAGAGAACCACCGACCATGGGCAAGCAACTGGTAACCTTTATCACTTTCGGCTGCGAGTCGAGTGCACTATTTTTTTATAATTTACAAAGTCGGGCACGAACCCACACCGTATTGGTGATAGGTTTGTATGAGTTGTTAGATCCAACGACCTAGCTCATTGAACCACCCGGGCCCCTTGTCCTGACTTGGAACAGACACATCAATAAAATAATGGTGGGTTAATCCTTTCTTGTGGCCCAAACCTCTCCTCGCAGTGAAGTTGTGCACTGATGGAAGTATTGTCCACATGAGAGTAGATATCCAACCCTCACATATAACTGGGTTAGCCGAGTCGTTGTAAATGAACGCTGAGTCATCATCTTCAACATAATACATAATATGCTTGATCGTCGTGAAACATAATAATTATACGATTATGAAATTAATAGTTTCTTCAAAAAGCAAGTTTCAGTTTATTTAAGATCTTATTAATTATAATCATCATCAATAATTAAGGGAATTACTATGTGAAAAAACAATATTTTCACTTTATTCAATGAAGCATACTCAATCAGCCATTAGTGTAATCAAATGTAGAAAATAAGTCATTGTCATTCATACAGACCGAATGCGTCACCATATACAACGTTATGTGTAGTCAAGAAAACATATGGAATTCTTAAGACACACATGGCTTTTCAAAGTACATTGTCAATTCAATTTATTGATAAAAAATTCACTTTACATATAAAAGGGCGCCAAAGGTATACGTATTGCGATATCACAAATGCGCCCAGCCAAGCGAATGTTGATAATGGTTGCATGGACTTTTTTCTTGAGATTTAATAAGTACTGTGCAAGAAACGTAAAGTTAGTACATGTCGAATCATCAATTTTGTCCGGTAATGTTTTTTTGACATTTACCGGAAAAAAATGCATCAAACCAAGAATCTTTAGTTTTCTGTGTAGTGTTTTGTATACCATTATGTTTCTTTTGTCCTTTTTCCTGTGGCCATTTCGTCACAATTGCTTATATGGTTATCATGTTAGGGTTTTTTTTTCAGATTAAAAAGTAAATAAACTCGATTTTTGCTGGCATGTATAATTTTAAAGATAGCTTTCATCTTTTACATTGAGAAAAAATACAAAGGGAAATAACCCATACAAAATCACGCTATCAAAATGATAAAGCAGTACAAGAATTTTTGAATTTTCAAATACCTTTATTTTTTAGAAACGTAATATAACAGACAATTGATCACAATAGGTATTAAAAAATTAATTTAACATAAAATGCAATATATCGAAATGGCTACGTTAATTATAGACAAGCTTACTTTACAAATTTAGAAAATACATTTCCTTTTTTTAACTTAACAGCCGAGCTAAAACAATAAACAATACAAGCAGTACAAGAAGAATGAGAAATAAGAGGTAAATCAGGATGAAAGTCTTTTAACCAGCCGTACTAGATGCACAGTAAAACCTATCTAAACCAAACCCCTTTGGGACAGAAGAATTTGTTCAATTTAGACAGGTGTTTGGTTTACACAGGTTCGAATTACGTAGACATTTAGTATATGTGTCTGTACAGTCTGTCTGGTTTAGACAGGTTTTCGATTTACTCAGGGTTCAGTTTAGACAGGTTTTCGGTTTACTCAGGGTTTGGTTTAGACAGGTTTTCGATTTACTCAGGATTCAGTTTAGACAGGTTTTCGGTTTACTCAGGGTTCAGTTTAGACAGGTTTTCGGTTTACTCAGGGTTCAGTTTAGACATGTTTCACTGTATAGCTAAAGTATTATGTAACCTTATTTTACAACATACTGGTTATAAGTGATATCCTAATTATTTGTTTATTTTAGCTTCTCACTTCAACAATAATGATAGTACAAGCATAGCTATGACTGTCCTGATTACTTTAATTTAAAATTGAACTACATTGTACAAATCCATTAGTTTGTTTAATAGTTTAAAAGATTTTGAAGTGCAAAAAGACACAGCTTGAAAATGATTTGATAAAATCTTAGATATCTATTTTAGACGGTACTGGAATAACCTTCTCCAGGTACATTTATCATTAATTAGTGCCCGCCATGAAATACTGTCCTCTTTTACAATTGACTCCAATGATAAAATCCGAGGACGGAATAAAGCGCAGTGATGACTTCTTTCGGTCCATTTAAGGTTTTTCAATCGAAATATAGCACAACAGGACACGATTTCATAGGACACTATTTTGCCTTACATTTACACGTAATCAAAAGATGGGAAACCCAAATAATAAGTAAGCCAAAAAGGAACTAGTCGTCTAGTCAAACTATAACAGCTCTGTGCACCGTGTTATTAGACGACGAATGTAACAAAGCATACCACGCTGTAGAAACAGTTCTAAAATACAACAGAGAAATCGTAGATACATAGAACAAATCGATAGCCCTTACACGCCTATACATGACCCTTTGTAAGACATAATAGTGTCCTATGTTAAAGTGTCCCCCGGGTAATATTTTATAGAGATTGCGATATAAAATAGTGTCCGGTGCTATGAAATTGTGCCCTAGTATAGGGTTAGTGTTAGGGTAAGACATAATAGTGTCCTATGTTAAAATGTCCCCCGGACAATATTTTATAGAGATTGGGATATGAAATAGTGTCTGCTGGACACTATAACATATGTAAAAGTGTCCGGCGGATACTTTGAACTAGAGGACACAATTAAATGCTACACCTTCACCTTTTCTGGCTTGGCATAGTCACTTCCATAAAAAGTGGCGGAATTATGCAAGTTTTATGTGCTCAATGATATGTATGTAAATGAACAGGAGAGGACTACCCAACTTTACACTTAAGACACAAGCTAAAGTAAAGTAGCAACGCTTGTATTTCCGTTCTACATTTCACGTTTTCTTACACGCTGAAATAAGCTTGACAATATTTGATTTCTATCCAAAAAAAAATATATATCAAACACACATTAGTTTTGTAAATGTTTGAATACTCACAGTTGCATGGTGTCTTCAAATGTATTTGGGATGTGAATGGAATAAAAGGCTAAATGACATCTTAAATACCCCATGTAGACTGGTTCAGGATAAAACACGCTCTATGCTAAACAATCGTGTATTGACACGAGTTGTCAAGGAGATTCCTTGCTCAAAAACTACGATGAAGTGAACAAATAAGTATGTCATAGATTTCTAAACGACATAAAACCAGGGGAGATAATCCTATTTTATTACATTCCTCCTTTTGTATCCATAAGATAAGTTGTGTCATAGGAAAAATCTGAAAATAGTTTTGTCTAAGTCGAGACTTTTTTATTTGAAATAGGATCAACTTTATTAGTGATTCATTCATATTAAAACAGAATATTTTAGTAGATTTTATGTTTTAGTCTTAATCCTAAAGTAAGAATTTCTTTGAATACAACTAGTATTGTGGTATTTGCAAGTTAGGGAACAATGTAACAAAGTGCAAATGGCTGAATTGATTTACATTTAGTTTTGGTTGCACAGGTTGAAAAACGCCATATTAATATGTTCAGAATGCGTAGAATAGGAAATTAATGACCAGACTCCTCTGTTATATGTATAACAGATTATATTATTATACCTCTAATCAGAATCTTGGAATTTGATTGGTTGTTGACTAAACATTAAAATCGGCAAATGACTCCGAAAACGTCTATTTGAACAGAAATGACCTCGCGTGCATTATAATGACTCCAACTCGCCAAGAAACTGACCTCGCGTGCGTTATAATGACTCGGTCGGCTCGTTATAATGACTTCCAATTTTATTTTTTCCGTTTATTCGTATGTTGTGAAATCAATAACTATGTACTGTGGACGTTCTTTATACTATTTTCATGCCAGAAATAAATCCTAAATCACGAAAAATTTATATCTTTTGTGTAAAACAATATTCTTCTCCTTGACAATTAACAGGAAGTGAAGAAGTCCTTAAGGTGACCGGATAACTCGGACCATAGCAATCTCGGACCATTACCAACTCGGCCCACCGTAATGTTCTCATCTGTAATTCATAATATACTAAATATACTTAGTGCCTTATCCAGTTTATTTCGGTATAATAAAACAATTGATTACTACAAAAGAAGTCAATACCAGGATATGAGGACCTCTCGACTTATCACTCTCGGTGACCTGACCTGACCTCGGCCGTTGGCCTTGGTCAGGTCAGGTCACCTTGAGTGCCAAGTCTCGAGGTCGTATTGTGCGCCCCCCCCCCTCCTAACTTGAAATCCTGGATCCGTCCCTGGTTACCAATGCGTGATGGAGATTGATCTCAGTATTAACAAATGACCTCGTGATATAGCTGAACAGGTAGCTGAAGGTGACAATAAATAATAATCCACCGATTCTTTCCAAATGACTATTGAATTACAAGGGAGGTTTGCCAAGATCGGAAAGTGAGCGATCATGTATATGTGTGTTTGGGGTATCGATTTTGCTTACGATTTTTCTATTAAATTTTGGAGCAGTTCTGACAGTATGGTACTGTTTATATATCACCATCTTAATTTAAAATTGAACAAACGAAACAAGTATGTTCTACATTATGCACTGTATCTTTATTTCGTCATCTTAAGCGAGTTAGATAATAAAATGGACATAATCTATTGTAGTTTATTGTAGTTGAATTTAACTCTACCTTACCTTTTCATTCGGAGCCTATCATTACTAAAAATTCACGTCCGATACTCGATACTTTACATTATACTGTGTTTGGGACGGTTGTGGTCGTGATCGAATGGTAGTTGGATTTACAACATCAGCAATCAATGCCTATTAAGTTATGAGTTTGAATCCCGTTGATGGGGATGTGTACTCGATAAAGTTTGTCAGTGGCTTGCGACAGGTCGGGGTTTTTTCTCCAGGTACTCTGGTTTTCTACATCAATAAAACTGACCGCCACGATATTACTGTAATATTGTTGAAAGTGGCGTTAAACACCAGAACTCTAAACCCTGATAATGTGCCGGTGACTTGCGGAAGGTCGATGGTTTTCAACGGGTTTTCCTGATTCGTCAACCAACAAAAAGGTTATAGCTAAACCATTATTAAAAGTGGGTTTAAGCACTCATTACCTTACATTTGCAGTGCTTAAGTGAAACACATTTTCAGAATGGGATTTTAAATCTGAAGTTTTATTAACACGACGGGTGCCACTAATTGATCAGGAACTGGCTATCATCTCCGGTGTTAGTGGGGTTCGATGGGTTTTCTATGTAACGTTTTATAGAACGCCGTTTGTCTTTTTTATCCTCTTTCGTTTGGCCATGCTATTGTCTGGCCTTCTCTGATTCTAATTACCGTTGTTGGTATCTTAAACTCCTTCTTCTAACAACATATATAACAGCAAGAAAAATAAACAAAAATGAAACTGTTTATCAATATAGTAAAACAAATAGAGAAAAAGAAATAATAAGCCAAAAGACATAGACCAATAAATGTCATCCTGAATAAAGACATTAAACTTAAGCTCACAAACCACAAGTATGCACAATAAATTAAATCAAATTTGATATCATTACCACAAGTGGTCGCTTGGGTGATGTAATCACAAAAGGGTTTTACAAATGTAGAAAATCTAATTCGAGCTACCACCAGACATTACTAGAGTGATGTAATGACAATATCATTTAACAAAGGAACTACATGTATGTAGTCTAAAAACCAATCAGAGAGAATAGCACATTAATATCACATTTCGGAAAGACCAGCATGTACACGCCCGGTTCGTCTTTATCCCTAAATAACAAAATCCAGATGAATGAATCTACACCAGTAAAAATCTAAAATAAGCAAAGAATAGACAACATGAGCTTGCCATTAAATAGAAAAATGACAGTAAGATCACATGATTTGACAGGATAGGTTTCCCATAAAACACAAAAGTGACAAACAATATTACATGATTGGACGGAATAAAAATAATTCAAAGATACCAATGACTATTCAGAAGCCGTACATAGACGGACAATGCAATGACCAAATGACATACGAGACAAAAGGACAAACAAAGATCTACAAAACGCAGCACAAAAAAAACCTACCAATTAAGCAACGTGAACCCCACCAAAAACCATGAATTGGTGTTTAGGAATAGTAAGTTCCTCTTCCAATAGTGTCACTGTTAAACAACACAAACAACATATGACAATGCTGTGCGTTATTTATAATCAATACATAAACATAAATACAACATGAACCCTTCCAAAACAAATGGGAGTAGAGAGTAGAGATGAGCCAAATATTGTTTTCACGCGGACAGCATAATATGCAATAATTGATTGATTATTACTTACCGTCCAGTGAGCAGTATTTCAATTATAATCTGGATAAGTGCAATAATATACATGTATCAAACTATGTAGAAATGAGGGAATGGATGAGTCTACCGAGTTAATGAAGTTTGATTGCCTCTGAAAAAGCATAGAGAGTTCAATAGGGACGGAAAATGTAGTCCTTAATAGCTGCCACAATACGCCTACTATTTTATGAAATCTAAAAAAGATGTCTTAAGATGAAGGGAGGGAGGGTGTCACTTTCAACGCCTATTACCCACTATGGTCTAGGGTCAAGATTTACATAATATAACCCGATAACCCCCCCCCCCCCTACCACTTGAGTGGGCTTACCATATCAGCGACCCCGAGCGCGCTAGGCTGTCTAGTATATAAGGCCAATGTACCCAGCATGGAGCTAAAAAGGTGAAGATTTGCAATTGCAATGCGTATTGCAGCACAAACCCCAGTAAAAACTGGGACAAATTCGGGTGCTTCGGAATGATCAGCAGTTTTTGTACAACCAGAAAATTGACAATAGGATCGCGCAATTTGACTAGACAATGTTTCCCTCAACACAGTAAATTGATGATAAGATTAAATGGCTCGACAGAACAAAAAAACTGACAGTAGGATCACATGAATCGCCAGGATACGGTTTTCCATAAACACAAAACTGACAGAAAAATTGTGTGGTTCGCCAGTTGAACAGTTAATCATTTATATGGAAATCGGATTAAATGTAGGAGAGGGTAAGCTTAAGGTTGCAATATCTCCGTATACAAGCGATATAGTGGCTATATCAATATTTGACAAATCTAGTCTAGATGTTACTTCTTTTTACAAAGGCCTAGAGAAAGACTAGGACATCGAATATAGGGTCAACTGTAATGCGTTGTGACGAACCTGGCAAATGAGCTCGACAATACAGTGAAACGATTGGTTGTCTGATTCTTTTCATATTCTTGGTATCTTCAACCTTTTCTTACACCAAGAGGAAAAGAGGGCCCGGGTGGCTCAATAACTTAGATAGTTGGATTACCTAACAACTCAAACAAGCCTATCGAGGGCCCGGGTGGCTCAGTGAATTAGATAGTTGGATTACCTAGCAACTCATACAAGCCTATCACCAATATGGCGTGGGTTCTCTCCCGGCTTTGTAAATTACAAAAAGGGTGCAATCGACTCGCAGCCGCAAGTGATAAAGTTTACCAGTTACTTGCCCATGGTCGGTGGTTCTCTCCGTGTACTCCGGCTTCTTCCACCACTAAAACTGGTCGCCATGATATAGCTGAAATATTGCTGAAGGTGGCGTTAAACACCAAAAATCAAATCAAATCAACCAAGAAAGGAAAAGAAAATGTAGGACGAGAGCAAGTTGGAAAATATATAAAATATATATAGAATTGAAGGAGGGATGTGGCAGCCAGAGCAATGGCTTTTGACTGA
>MJUT01056160.1:105425-175901 GCA_002080005.1 Gigantidas platifrons | reverse complement strand
AATAAATAAATAAAACAATAAATCAATCAATCAATCAATCAATCAATCAATAAAGCTGAAAAACGTCGTATTGAATATTCTATATAATGTTTCTTTGATTTGCTACACGAAAAACAGGGGATAATGCATATGGTCGAGAATCACTTTCTGACAATCTTCATTCATTCTTCTGCTTTTCGCTGGGTGTTTCTCAATTTATATTTATGTATATTGTTCCGTAGACCATTGTTTGTCGTTTTATCCATTTTCGTTTGGCCGCTGCATTATTTGTCTTTCTTTAATTGTCATCTTTGGTATCTTATATCCTTTCTGCAGCCAGTTTGTTGTCTATGGAAAGAGTGAATAGCAATACAAAAAAAACACAAAAGAAATAAAGAAAACCCGCGCAAAACTCTACATATATGTGGTTTGCGGACCTGTTTTGAATCTTCAAACAAATCTAGTGGGGTAGAGTATGTACCCCAAAAAACCGATGACCATATGTTCTATGCTGGAAAGTCTACAAATGGAATATTGAATATTAAAAAAAAAGAGTTCCTAAACAAAATAAGAAAACTATTACCTGTTAAACCTCTGACTAGACAATGATTAGATTGTGTGAGTCATTTCTTTGTATAGTGCAAAGATAAGCCTAATCATACCATACAAGTTCTTCAGCACATTGGATTTTATCCAGCTAGACACTAAAGGTCACGCTACGTAAGCAGTCTTATCAACAATGCACGTAAAAGTATTTAAGATATATTATATTCATGTCTACAAAAAAATGAAATCAGTTAAAGAAACTCGTGGGCAGTTGAATTGGCTCTGGTTATGGGTGGATTCATTGTCAAATTATTTGACTGAAATTCTTCCAATGACTATATTTTTCAATATTAATATCTGAAAATCTCATGAACAAAGTCATAAGAGTATAAGGAGCGATGAAGTAGTTTTCAATTCTGCCCAGTAATTTTGTTTACATATGTTACCAGCTGTCTTGTTCAATCCCGTTGGTTTACTTGCTCCTAAACACTATTATGTTATTATGCTTTCCATTTGTTTTACTTGAGCATACCTCATGAAGGTTATTGTAGAAACCTGTCGTGCGCGTTAATTTAGATATCTACGCTTTTGCTGGTTATCTTGTTAATTTAGTATGAGAGAGGTCGGAGAAACGAAGTGATAAAGAAAGCTTACAGACTGTTATATGGCTATAGAGTATTATGGCTCCAATCATAGGTACCTAATTATATATTGTAACACAATGCCAGAAACACTTAAAGGTAAATAAAATACTAAACATACATGAGCCTCGGTTGACTTGCCTTGGTTGACTGTTATGGAATATCTGTGTCACAAATGACCATGGATATGTCCCACTTGTCGTAAATGCTTCTCCGGTTCTTTCCTCATTCACGACTTATTACCGGGTTTGAACCTAGATTAACAGAACAGGTGCCACCAGTTGAGCAGAGCCTGCCTACCCTTCCGGAGCACCTGGGTTCATCCCGGTTTTTAGTGGGGTTCGTGTTACTCAATCTGAAATTTCATTGTATGTTTTGTAGATCGTTGTTTGTCATTTTGTCCTTTTTCTTTTGACCATTGTGTTGTCTGTTCTACTTCCATTTACGGATTCTGATTACCCCTTTTGTATCTTCAAACTCTTCTTATACTTATTTTCCAGAACCTGGTAAGTTTGTCTAATTTTTCATCCAGTCTCTTTCTGCTGTTCCTCAAATATCACCAAGTCACACTAAAATGAAATTCATTCATCCAAAGCATATTTCTTTTAATTGAAACATTTTGATAGAAGCGCTCGCATACAATCAATTTTACTTAACTATATTCATATGGTCTTTTCGTCAGCTATGTCCATAGTAGGCAACTATGATAATTATGGACATGTATTTTAGTGAGATAGCATTACAAAAAAGACATAACTCAGTGATTTGGCCTATTGCATTTACCAGTTATCATCTTTTCAGCTATAATTTAAACTTGCTATGACCATGATAAAGCACAACAATTGCTCACTTTGCATACAGAAACAATACTTTCACCCACTCACCAAAGAGTCTCCTGTTTTATTTCTATAAAAAGAACTCGCTCACCACAATTTTTGTTTTCGTTTTCTTTCTATAAATAGAAATCACTATCTCACCAAAATTATTCTGTTTTATTTCAATGAAAACACAGAAAGGGACAACAGTATTATCGTAAAATAATGAAGATTTATTGCTATGGAAATCCATGCAGAAACCGGAGAAGACAAAGAAAATATATGAAAATGATGTGCAGAGGAAGATCAAAGGTAGAGCTGGGTAAAAACAGGATAAGTACAGACGAAGATCAATGGTAGAATAGTAGAAGAACAGGGAAGAATATTGAAAGAACAGAGGAAACAGACAAGCAAGGGAATCACAGATGTAGAACAGGGAAAAACAGGCATACACATCAGAAAAAACGAATATCAATACACTTATTTAGTAATATTGATAGATTGCACAACGAAAAACAGGGGATAATACATATGGTCGAGAATCACTTTCTGACAATCTTCATTCATTCTTCTGCTTTTCGCTGGGTGTTTCTCAATCTATATTCATGTATATTGTTCCGTAGACCATTGTTTGTCGTTTTATCCATTTTCTTTTGACCGCTGCATTATTTGTCTTTCTTTTATTGTCATCTTTGGTATCTTCTATCATTTCTGCAGCCAGTTTGTTGTATATTAAAAGAGTGAATAGCAATACAAAAAAAAACACAAAAGAAATAAAGAAAACCCGCGCAAAACTTGCTATGACCATGATAAAGCACAACAATTGCTCACTTTGCATACAGAAACAATACTTTTACATATATGTGGTTTGCGGACCTGTTTTGAATCTTCAGTGAATCTAGTGGGGTAGAGTATGTACCCCAAAAAACCGATGACCATATGTTCTATGCTGGAAAGTCTACAAATGGAATATTGAATTTTAAGAAGAAAAAAAAGGGTTCCTAAACAAAATAAGAAAACTATTACCTGTTAAACCTCTGACTAGACAATGAGCAGATTGTGTGAGTCATTTCTTTGTATAGTGCAAAGATAAGCCTAATCATACCATACAAGTTCTTCAGCACATTGGACTTTATCCAGCTAGACACTAAAGGTCACGCTACGTAAGCAGTCTTATCAACAATGCACGTAAAAGTATTTAAGATATATTATATTCATGTCTACAAAAAAATGAAATCAGTTAAAGAAACTCGTGGACAGTTGAATTGGCTCTGGTTATGGGTGGATTCATTGTCAAATTATTTGACTGAAATTCTTCCAATGACTGTATTTTTCAATATTAATATCTGAAAATCTCATGAACAAAGTCATAAGAGTATAAGGAGCGATGAAGTAGTTTTCAATTCTGCCCGGTAATTTTGTTTACATATCTTACCAGCTGTCTTGTTCAATCCTGTTGGTTTACTTGCTCCTAAACACTACTATGGTATTAGGCTTTCCATTTGTTTTACTTGAGCATACCTCATGAAGGTTATTGCAGAAACGTGTCGTGTGCGTTAATTTAGATATCTACGCTTTTGCTGGTTATCTTGTTAATTTAGTATGAGACAGGTCGGAGAAACGAAGTGATAAAGAAAGCTTACAGACTGTTATATGGTTATAGAGTATTATGGCTCCAATCATAGGTACCTAATTATATATTGTAACACAATGCCAGAAACACTTAAAGGTAAATAAAATACTAAACATACATGAGCATCGGTTGACTTGCCTTGGTTGACCGTTATAGAATATCTGTGTCACAAATGACCATGGATATGTCCCACTTGTCGTAAACGCTTCTCCGGTCCTTTCCTCGTTCATGACTTATCACCGGGTTTGAAACTAGATTAACACGACAGATGCCACTAGTTGAGCAGAGCCTGCCTACCCTTCCGGAGCACCTGGATTCACCACCGGTTTTAAGTAGGGTTCGTGTTACTCGATTTTAAGTTTTATTGTATGTTTTATAGATCGTTGTTTGTCCTTTTTTTCCTTTTTCTTTTGGCTATTGTGTTGTCTGTTCTATTTCCATTTACAGATTGTGATTACCCCTTTGATATCTTAAAGCTAATCTTATACTCATTTTGCAGGAACTGGTAAGTTTGTCTAATTTTTCATCCAGCCTCTCTCCGCTTGCTATTCCTCAAATCTCACCAAGTCAAATTAAAATGAAATGTATTCATCCAAAGCATATTTCTTTTAATTGAAACATTTTGATAGAAGCGCTCGCATACTATCAATTATACTTAACTATATTCATAATGTGTTTTTGTCAGCTATGTCCACAGTAGGCAACTAGGATAATTATGGACATGTATTTCAGTTAGATAGCATTACACACACAAAAACGTAAGCCTATTGCATTTAACAGTTATCTTTTCAGCTAAAATTCAAACTTGCTATGACCATAATCAAGCACAACAATTCCTCACTTTCCATATAGAAACAATACTTCCACCCACTCACCAAAGAGTCTCCTGTTTTATTTCTATAAAAAGAACTCGCTCTCCACAATTTTTGTTTTCGTTTTATTTCTATAAATAGAAAGCACTATCTCACCAATATTATTCTGTTTTATTTCAATAAAAAAACAGAAAGGGACAACTGTATTATCGTAAAACAATGAAGATGTATTGCTATGGAACCAGAGAAGACAAAGAAATTATAGGAAAATGAAGAGCAGAGGAAGATCAAAGGTAGAGCTGGGTAAAAACAGGGTAAGCACACAGGAAGATAATTGGTAGAACAGTAGAAGAACAGCGGACGAACAGGGGAAAATATGGAAAGAACAGAGAAATCAGACAGGCAAGGGAATCACAGATGTAGAACAAGGGAAAACAGACATACACATCAGAAAACAAGACATACACATCAGAAAACAAGAATATCAATACACTTATTTAGTAATATTGATAGATTGCACAACAGATTGAAGATACCAAAGGAATATTTAGAAGCTATAATTCAAAAGCGACAGACAATACAATGGCTGAAGGAAAGATAACATAATGGTAAAAGGCTCAACACAGAAGATAAAGATTGAGCAACACGAGCCAAACTAAGAAACCTGGGTGAACTGAGGTGCTCCGGACGATTAAGCAGTTCCTGTTTCACAAGTGACAACCGTCGTGTTATTCTTGTTACAAATCCGATGATTTTTTAGGGTAATAACAAAATTACCGAACACCGAGTAATCTTCCAAAGGAAAAGTCAAAACTCATAAATCAACAAACAGACAAAATCAGTAGAGTCAACAATCGGAAAACTGGGAAAACCACAATGGCCCTGACCTGGTACAGGCATTTCTAAGGAAGTGGTGGGTTGAATCAGATTTTTCGGCGCCAAACCTCCCGTTTTCATTACGGTTCATGAATGGGAAAATGACGGGATTGTAATTCCGACAAATGGAGGATATTTGTGATACAATTATTCCCTAACTGTTTATCACGTCATGGTGGTGACCGTAAATGTTGAACCGATTATTTCAACTAGAACTTTGGTTCAGTAACTTCCTTGTTAGTATCAAGGAAATCATGATAGGAAGCGTAATGTCTGGAATATTAATTGAGAGATTTATACTATATATGCCGGTGCTGCTGGACTGAACTGGTGCTTTATATAAATTAAAAGTTCACAATGGGATTTTGAAATCATCTCTTTCGTTCTTAACCAGCCTTTGCTGTTAATTTATAGATGTATGTCAAGGTATGAAGCAGATTTAGCTCTATCTGTGGTATCCTTTATTTGAAGCTCAATAGGCTAGCTGCGATCAACACAATCACCAAACTTGGAATTATTTAGTAAAAGGACTACATGCATGTAACTGAACATTTTGATGATGTCAGCTTCAGAGAACTTTTTGCTAGAATCAGAGTGCTTTTTCACAAAATAGAATTTGTCCCTTCCTAAAACAAGGAATCAGTGTGATCCCTTTAACAGGTTTGACAACGCCGCATATTTTGGACCTGTCTCATGTCAGGAATTGAATTCCAACGCCATATGTCATTTTTTGTTGGGTTTTTTTTTGGGGGGGTGTGTTTTTTGTTTTTGTTTAATGGTTTGAAGTGAGTGAGAAGTGGTTGTTCATTTCATTAGTGACATGGCTGACCACCATTGCTTAGATTTTTCTTTCATGATATGCTTCAATTTCTGTCTTCTAGTATGAGGCACTGTTCTTGTCCTATCGGTAAATGCAGGTG
Organism: Gigantidas platifrons; assembly: GCA_002080005.1. Classification (NCBI taxonomy): domain Eukaryota; kingdom Metazoa; phylum Mollusca; class Bivalvia; order Mytilida; family Modiolidae; genus Gigantidas; species Gigantidas platifrons. The sequence continues at coordinate 169,679 of MJUT01056160.1, read as the reverse complement.
TGTTTGACTTAGACGATATGACCCTGGGTAGTAAGTACATTTGGTGCTTTATAGGATTCAAGGCCGTTGATTTGAATCTTAATAAATAACGCAAAAAATAAATCATTTGTGAACTTTAAATCTGATTATAGCACTACTCTGTTTTATCTAATAACATCTGTAGGGTACTCGCCAAAGATTCGGTTTCCTAAACTGACAAAAATATGTTTACTAGATGTAATCATTGTGATAATCAGTTAATAATTCTATATACACCCACTGACGAATGCAATCAGCAATTAAAATGATACGTATCAAGGAAATATATTATTAATATTTTATTTAATTTAGAAGTAATTAAAATCGATTATATATTTTTGTTTTAAGTGTGATTAGAAGTACTTCAGCTGTTTATTAACTTTTTATCAGATTAATTAAGTCTACCATTGTTCGTATAATAATGTAAATACATTTGTATATTTATCGTTCTTGCATAATACATGTGTTAAGAATACACGTAGTGCATATATACCAATGCATTATGCTTAGATAATATGATAGGCAACATTTTATTAGACATTCAATTCTAAGGTATGAGTTATGATCCTTGTTGATTGTTGGTTTATGGTGTTTAACGCCACTTTCAACAATATTCCAGTTATAGATCATTGTTGAGGATCGTACAGTGACTGTGCGGTTTAGAACAGCAATGAAAGTGCTGTTCCTATATTTGTATTTAAGCTTAATTATAATGTTGGATGATCTCTCAAGTTCATTTACATCCATGTCCGTTCCGACAAGTTTCGTGCAATAACGTGCACATTGACGATGCAGAAAGTGCATAGCCGTAAATTGAAGAGGAACAGACAATAAAATGACCTAAAAAAGGGAAGGGGGGAGGGGTAGCGACAAAAAAGTATGTACAAAACAAAACACAGAAAACTAAAGATTGAACAACACGAACACTAAAAGTCGGTCGCGAACTCATGTGCTCCAGAACTATTAATAGTTCTTGTTCCACTAATGGCACCCATCACGTTACTCTTGCTACAAACACAGTGATGGGTTATGAATGAAAGGACGGGGGTAGAATTCCAACATTTGTTTTGACTGTTTCTCTGTCTGTTGCCTGTTTCTAGTAATATAATGATGATTGAAAATATAATTTCTCACTAAAAAGATAAGCCAGTTCCTATTTTTAGCGGTGTACGATATTCTTTTCTCAATTTTGAGACAGACCCGTTCCTATTTTTAGCGATGAGAGATTGTCTTATCTTGCACTAGTGCAAGACAAAAAAATCACGTGCGTTTTACTGGCAAATGCATGCTGTACAGTTTATGTCAACTGCCCCCAGTTCTCCATGCTTCACCAATAAAACCACGATTCTATTACATAAGTATTTTTAAATTAAGGTATGTATACTATTCTGCTAGCTAACAATTTAACTATCGTGCACCTTTCATGTTTCACGGTGTATGACTCTATTCCAGTCAATGTTTGTTTACTTTGAGTAAATAATAAAGTGCTCTCCCTTGTTAGTAGCTAACGCAGAGAAAGAAATTATTTCCCTTTGACCAAATTCAACTATTTTTTTTACAGGTATTTATCGCTGTTGTAGTAAACATTTATAATATATTTATTAAATACATTTTTATTTTATTATGAAATACATTTGAAATATTGCCAAGTCACGGATGCATATGTATAAATCAAATATTTACTTCAGCAATGGAAAACAAATTGGGGGTAAACGTTCGATGGAAAGTAAGCAAAACAATTAGGTGTTTAGTGAGAAATAAAATCAAACACCGGAAAAAGTACAAGATAGGGAAATCTCCGACACCCCTGGGTAAGATTTCAATCGTTCTCTAACTCGGCAAGCCTCGTAAGAGAACGATTGAAATCTTATCCTCGGGTGTCGGAGATTTCTCTATCTTGTACTCCCCCCGGTGTTAGATTCTATATATCTCCAACTATAATAAGTGTTTATAAATTACCATATGGGCCGTCCGTGGTGGCGATCGTATGGTATTTGACTAAACATCTATCTATGCAGTAATAACGCCTATCACCACTTAATTTATTGATTCGGTTTCTGCCCTTTGTGATGTGTTCCCAATAAATACCGTTACGGAATATCAGTGTCACAAATGACAACGAAAATGTTCCACTTTCCAATCCTCTCCACATTCATGACTTATCTCTGGATTTGTAAGTAGAGTTGCACGACGGGTGTCACTAACGGAGCAGGAACTGCTTACCCTTCCGGAGCACATGAGTTCACCCACGGTTTTCATTGGGGTTCCTGTTACTTGATTTCTAGTTTTCTGTGAATTGTATTGTAGATAGATGTTTGTCCATTTATCCTTTCTCATTTGTCCATTTTGTTGTCTGCCCTTCTTTGATTTACGGATATCTTTAAACTTTTAGTAATGATATTTTTGTAAACTAAGTAATCCTCGTGTCCCCACTGAGGTTAATTCTTGACCTTGTAATACCTATTTAAAGATTATTCCTATCAAAACCAGAATTGGAAATACGCAAAGCTAAATGGCTTTGATGGCTTATCCTTGGTTTAAGTCATTCAAAATACAAGAAGTGGTATTAAGTTAACTTTAATAATATTTTTAATTTTTAATTGTAGTTCAATTTAGAAAATGTAGTGTATATTCTGGACATTTTTAATCCAAATATATTTTAACCGCATCGGTGTTATAATTGCTGCCGCTCTCGTCGAGAGTACTGGAGATCGTGGGTTCGAGCCCCGATCGGGTCAAACCAAAGATACTAAAATTGGTATTAGTTGCTTTTTTGCTAAGCACGCAGCAATAAAGAGAAAGATAAGAGATTGGTTGGCTCGGAATCAAGATAATATGTCCGAATGATGCGACATGTCAATCCGCGGACTGTTCTATCAGTGAACTAGCACTATAAAAATCAAGCTAAGCGCATTGGTCTAGTACAAAGCGAACATCATCATCATGTCTTTGACAATTAACTTGTTCTAGCCATGATATAGTTGTAAAAAATTACTGATTATTAATATAGCTTAAACATTGCTGAGTTGGCGTTAAACAATAATCACTCGCTTACTTTAAATATATTTTACATTGTTGCACTTTGCTCGCCACCATATAGAGGAGGTATTCTTGAAAGTGATTTTAACATACTGTGACAATAGATGACTTTGTCCCGTTTATCCAAGGTGTCTTTGGATTAAGACATTTGATGGTCTTACGACATATCTTTGTCCTAAGTCTGTTGATCAAATCTGTCTTATGTGACGTCCAGTCATTTAGTTAGAACTTAAACTTTAATCTTTTAACAACTTCTTGATTTCACCTTTGGGTTAGGGTTAAGCTTAAGATTATGGTGTTTAACGCCACTTTCAACAATATTTCAGTTATATCGTTGATGTCAGTTTTATTGGTGGAGGAAACCGGAGTATTCGGAGAAAACAACTGACCCGTCGCAAGACACTTACAAACTTAATCACGTAATTTTGCATCGAGTATACTTCGCCATGAACGGGCTTCTAACTCACAACTTTAGAGGTGATAGACACTGATTGCATAGATAGTTGTAAATCCAACTACCATACGATCACAACTACGACGGTTCATCTTTCGCCTTTGGTTATATGTCAAACTTATATTATACTGTTATAATACGAATTTTTCTTACCACTCTCATTCAGTGTTATCATTTCCGGGTAATGAGTTATGCTCATCTTTGGAAACTAACCGTTCAAGCGAGCTGTGCTCGATGCAACATTATGTGATAAAGGTTGTCAGGAACTTACGGCAGGTCGGTGGTTTTCTCCTGGTACTTCTGTTTCCTCCACCAATAAAACTGACCGTCACGATATTACAGAATTATTGTTGAAAGTGGCGTTAAGTACCAAAATTACACACACATTCTTTGGAAACTTTATATGACTGAGAGATGAACAGAAATAAAAGATTTTTGTTATTTTACCTGATTTTTGTTGTTGTTGTTTTTTTATGCATTTTTATGCATGCTAACATTTACATTCTTTTTTTCACAAATTTCAAAAAATCATATTTGTTTGCTTTAGTCTTCTCTAAAATATAATCTGTAATTTTTATTTATTTATTTCAATTCAAAATAAACATTCTTCTTCATCGTGCGTAGACGTGTTTATAATGTATACATGTAAGGTAATTATTATAAATGACCTTTTTACTGCTGGTAATATCTCGAATTATACCTTAATTTAAAGCAAATCTACAGAGCCTGGCACAAAATATTTTGTTTTAAATTAAATTAAATTTCAAATGAATGTCATATGTCACTACCATACGAATCTACAATGAATATGTTAAATGCAACTCAAATTAGTTTGAAAATTGAAATTAAAATAATTTGATCTTTTCCCTTTAATAAATAAATAAATAAATACATTCCCGATCCCCATTTAACCCCCCTCCCCCCTTTTCCCCCTCGTACTGTGATAATGTACATTCTCCCATTATTACGACGTGTTAACCCTGGTGAACCAGTGGTGGAAAAATCTGTAATCCTCTAGAGGATTAAAATGTCTCGTGCCTTTCCCCGCATTAATTTCAAATTTTGAAATAAAGTTCGTGTTAAATAATGGGAGAAACAAATTCTCCTACAGTTGTCCATGTGGGTTACGATATTTCTCCACTCTCGAGAGTTAAATTAAAATTTTTAACCACTCGCCTGACGGCTTGTGGTTAGAACTTTAAATTCAACTCTCTTGAGTGGAGAAATGTCGTAACCCACGGGCAACTGAAGGAGAATCTATATGTCTCTTTTCGCGCAGCTTTTCTTATAACATCTTGTTCTTGATGGAGGACATGCAATTTTTTTAACTTCATTTTAGAATTGTTTCGAAAAGACCATTTTCACACTCCCGATATTGATTCCAAAATCGTACGTTTTGCAGGTCGGAGTTATTTCAACCTAAAACGAAAAAAATGGTCCCCTTTCATGCAAAGTTCATTTGAAAATAACATATATTTTCCCCATATTTAATGTTGTGACTTTCCTATTTGATATAAAAAAAAATCATGTTCGGATTTTTTTAAAAATTCAAATTTTACAAATTGTTAGGAAATAAGGGTAATAACAAAATTACCGAACACCGAGCAATCTTCCAAAGGGAAAGGCAAAACTCAAACAGACAAAATTTGTCAACAACCGGACAACTCAGAAAACCGCAATGGCCCTGATTTGGTACAGGCATTTCCAAAGAAATGGTGGGTTGAATCAGATTTTACGGCGCCAAACCTCCCGCTTCCATTACGGTTAAAAGGTTAAAAGGAAATTATACTCAAATTCGTTGTCCTCTCTCGTGCTCTTGCTAGACCGGGTACCATCTTGCCATTCGTAAGGGAAATAACTCGTATAAAAAATATTTTAAAAACTAATAATTTCAGAATCAAATCGGGAATATTCAAAAGGACTATTCTTCTTAACAAAATACAACACTTAAAATGAAAGGTGATAATAAGATGTCGTAGATTGATTGATTTGATTTGATTTTTGGTGTTTAACGCCACTTTCAACAATATTTTAGCTATATCATGGTGACCAGTTGTAGTGGTGGAGGAAGCCGGAGTACCTGGAGAGAACCACCGACCATGGGAAAACAACTGGTAAACTTTATCACTTGCGGCTGCGAGTCGAGTGCACCCTTTTTTGTAATTTACAAAGCTGAGCGCGAACCCACGCCATATTGGTGATAGGATTGTATGAGTTGTTAGATCCAACGATCTAACTCATAGAGCCACTCGGGCCCCCAAATCGGGAATATTCAAAAGGACTATTCTTCTTAACAAAATACAACATGTAAAATAAAAAGTGATAATAAGATGTCGTAGATTGAAGAAGGGCTGATTATACAATGGCCACAAGACAAATGACAAAAAGACAAACAATGACCTAAAAGCACTACACCGAATGCTCAAAATGGATAAACACGAACCCCACTAAAAACCGGAAGTGAACACAGGTGCTCCGGAAGGGTAAGCAATTCCTGTTGCTCACGTTACATCCGTTGTTTTGCTATTGTTACAATAAATGAATAAAAGAGCCATTTACTTAATAACAGAAAAATAATAAACATAAAAACCATTTCTCTGTCTTTTATTTTCTGTTGTTTTACAAGATAAATATCTTTTGATTATTAAACATACTAGCACTTTTTACACAATAATCGTGCTATTGGGAGAATGTTTAAATGCAAATTTTCGATATTTTTATTTCAGTTTTGAATTATCAAAATTCAACCGTTAATCATAGACAATAACTAAAAATAGTGGAACTGTTTTCACATTTCTGCTTGCAAATAAGATAAGATAAGATAAGAAAAATCTAAATTGCATCGTTACTTAACCAAAAAAAAAATAAAAAATCATGGAACTGTTATATAGCATTACTGTTTGTAAATAAAACAACGCAAGATGCAAAAATGGGGCACAATATTACAGTTGTTTTGCTCTATTGTCTAATAGTAATTACATCAACGTCAAAAACCGACCTATGTTTGGATAATCGATTATTTTCAATTGTAGGGGGAAATGTTTTAGAGAGAGAAAAAAAAAAGACATTTGAATCGATTTAAAAAATGATTAAATCTCGTTCACAATTCTCTTTCAAAAACTTTGATAGATTCTGAAATTATTCGAAATAGTATTCAAAACCATAGTTGTCTTTTCTTCTTTTGTTCAGAACACACACATGTATATAATGTTGTTTATGTAATTGGCGGTAACATACTCCCTCTCCGTACAGACTGGCTCGGAAACTGAGGCAGCTCACTCGGACGCCTCATCATACTACCCCGTTTTCTCTGAAAAGTGTTTATTTGCGGTAGAATACTCCCTCTGCGACCCATCATTGCATTTGCTTGGTTAAGAGGCACAAACTTTCCACTTTCATCACGAATCTCTATTCGACTCATTCTCCTTTCTGTGGCTCTGCTTTTGAGCTTTGGCTGCATATTATTAGATTTGTAAAAAGAAAAAATATCCGGAAGCTTGTCATCAAGAACCCGGATCTGGGTCGGTTGCGGTTCCGGTTCTTTTTCCTTTTCCTTGTCCGTCGATTTATAATGAACACCCCACCGCGTTTGAAAATATTCTCTAATTTTTCCTGTCATTTGATCTTCCTCTAAAATCTTACCAGAATCTTTATATCTTTTTAACACATATTTCATATCTTTTTGTTTTTTGATCTTTGGATCTTTTCTCGCGATATAATTTTCGACATCTGATGTAAACGAATCGATGGATCGGCCATTATGGTGACCGTACATGTTTCCGGTTGACGAAGTGAGAGTATTCTCTCTGTTTATTTCTAGACATTTCCCAAGTACATGACGATGAATAGCCTTTTTACGTACGCGACTCGCCGATCTGTCTTTCCTTTGAATATCTTCTCTCCTTTCTTTGTCAATGTAGTGCTTTAGTTCATCATGACGGTATTTCACAACCTCGTTCATGATATACATAAATTTTCGGTGACTGTCTTGCTGTCTTTTCACAACACCTAATCGTCCGTCCATCATTTTGACGTTTATTTTGTTTAATCCTCAAAATTATGCATCACTACAACTCAAATATTGAAATTTCCTTGAAGTTTTTAAACTCGAATTATAAGATATTAATAATAATGCATCTTTAACTAACCGAATTATTGTTTGAAATCAAATTTACACTTATCCTCCATTCTAAAATTTCAATTTTTATCCAGTCTATTCACAAGTTTGAAATTAGCGAATATAATGTAATCTACGAATTCAATACTTCCAAAAACATACAAACTCAGGTATCACTCAATACCAAATGAACCCTCTACAAACATTTAACAAAATGCCACAAACAATTCTAAAATATTCTATTTAATACATGTTGTATGATATGATTTTGACATTGTCCGACCTGGTACGTTTAAACAAAAGGCGTTTTAACCTGTATTTATTTTGCATTTAAATACAGGAGTTTTGATTAGGCCCAAAAATCTGGGCCACTGTGATTATTTTAAATGACTTGTTGATATTTATTGTTTAACATGATAATAGATTATTATCCCTACTTAGGTATATAATATATGTAATACATTCGCATAATTAACCTTCAAAAATACAGAACACGATTCTACACGACGCGTGTGATATTTATCCACTAGACGGTATTCAGTTCATTTGTATAGATTATCAAAGAATAGACACCCAGTTAAAGAACTGATAGAAATACATAGTAATAATATATTTTACTGATGGACATGAGATAAGACAGATCATTATCATCTTTGATATGTAACATGTTTAAAATATATCATATAATCTCATCTTTTTATCTGACTCGGTGCATCTCCGTTCCGGGTGGCAGATCAGGGAGTCCTCTATGTGGGGGTATGGCGGGGGAGGGGCTGTCAGGTTATAAAATGAAAAACCTGACCGTGGACCAGAGTGGGTAACGTGTTTGGATATAATCTCTTCCCTTTATCTAGCGTTTCCGAGTGACAGATCGGGGAGCCCTCTCGATGGGGGGGGGGGGGGCTATTATACGGAAAAGTTAAACCTAACCGTGGACTATACGGGGTAATGTACGCTATAAACCTCCTTTGTAGGATTCGAAAAAAAAAGAGTAGGGGCACCACTGTAGCCCCTACAAAAGACAAAATTTTTCGTCCAAGCGATTCAGCAATTTGATTGGATAAAAAAAATCAAACATCCCACTTCTTCCTCTTAATTACATGTCCACCTTATTAAAACAACGAAAATTATTCAAGATATTCAAGACTCATATTTCTGAAGCAAATTTTTTAAAAAGTATTTCAAGAAAAAGTTTGAAGGTAATAAAGGAAAATTCAGAAGCCGGACAACACAATGGCCAATAGAAACAAAAAGAAACAAATAATGATATGTTCTACAATACACAAACAAACTAAAGAATGAAGGTACGAAGATTTACTAATGGAACATAATAAACCGATTGTTAATTAAATTTGAGAGAGGATTTTTTAGCGACGATGTTATCGAAATAAAAAAATACTTCCGAAGTTTAAGAGTTTCCGGTGGATTATTTTCGTGAGAATGTTCTTGTAGGGTTTTAATTATTTTACGAGAAATAATGCACTAGTTTTACACTCCAAAATCTATAGACACGTGTAATATAAAAGCGTAGATATCTAATTAAGTGCACACGAGGCGTGATAAAATCTTTGATATACTTTGTAGTATATGATTTAACGGGTGGTATGATAATGTCAGCGTGATCGAAGTCAGAAAATTTATTTGAATTTATAATAAGATGGGCGTGGCAGAACGTAATAGGATTTGTAATAGTTAACATTACTACAGATAAAATTTGTTCACACAGATACATGTAATAAATGTACAGTGGATATTGTATTTTCGTCTATGAAATATTTGGTATATAATTATGAAGAAAGGAAAATGCAAGTTCTTTCATAAAATCCGTTCCATAGCAATAAATTGGAAAGATTGAATTATTTCATTTCATTAATTATTTTTTAAATAATTAAGGTTCAATTGCATCAAAAAACGGAAAGATGGAAAGATTTTAGTATTTGAATGATTCAAGCACTTCAAAATATAAACTTTTTTTTTTTTTTTCTTATATTATATTATACACTTCAGTTACATTGTAAGCCACGAACCGTTTTGTTCGTTATCGTATGATAGTTGAGTTTACAACTACCTGTGCAATCAGTGCCTATCACCACTAAAATTGTGATTTCGAATCACGCTCATGGCGAGGTGTACTCGATATGTGAGAAAGTTTGTCATTGACTTGCGGAAGGTCGGTGGTTTTCTCGGGGTACCCCGGTTTCCCCCACCGACAAAACTTATCGCCACCATATAACTGAAATATTGTTGAAAGCGGAGACCTTTACCATAATCCTACATTGTATGTCCTTACTACCTATAAAGCAACAGTGGTGTAAGGTGGTGGTCTCATGAACCGACAGAACAATCTACCCGACAATTTAGTTTCTCAACTTTCTCCACAGGTACATCGTTTTCAAATTGTCAACCATAATTCATATATAAAAAAAACCTCATAATATTAAATTAGTAATTACCATTTTCTTACACAGCTTACCGCCAGGATATAACTGAAATATTGTTGAAAGTGACATTAAACATCATAAAACCAACCAAATCTTACACAGCTATCGTTCCTTACGATTGCTTACCAAAAGTACACCGAAAAGTCACAGCGCCATAAAAATTACAACTGTTCGGTTGAATAACCTTTAAAATTAACGAATTCTCATACTTGTTAATTTCAGCTATTATGAGGCTTGGTATCGTATAGCCTAAGAGTTCGATACAAAGTACAAATTATATCTAGATGTATTAATGTACTTTTAAATTGTGGGAACAAAACTTGGTATGAATTTTAGAAAAATAGGAAATGAACAAAATGGTAATTTGTTCTGTAGAAATTAATTTAATTACACCAGAAAACGTCATTCACATTATGAAATATATAAAAACACATCTGGGAAATTACTTATTATTATTAAAGTGTGGTCTCATTAATTTGGGATTACGTCTTAAAATGGGAAAAATTAATTTCTGATGTATATTCTCAATTTTAAAGAGATTTTCCATATATTGAAAAATTGAAATGTATAGCATTATCTAGTATATTAATTTGATGGTTTGTCACGCCTGTAAAATTTCAAGAAGGTATAAATAAAGATCCTATTCCAATTTATTTCGCATCGAATTTATTTCTTCTTTGACCATGAAGCTGCTGATTTTGGCATTGGTGTTGAAAGCTGTTCTCAGTATACCGGCCGAACTAAATGATGTGGTGCTTGATGACCCTATTGTCAAACCAGACGAGTAAGTGTAACATTTTGCCAAATAATAATTGGTTTTGAAATATTGCAAGAAAAACAAAATATTGAACATAGCGTAAATTTGATTCGTCTATTTTTTTTCTTATATGAGCTGTCATGGTCGTGCTCGTATGGTAGTTAGATCTACGACTACCGAAGCTATCAGTGTCTATCACCACTGAAGTGAGTTCGAATACCGCGAGACGAGGTGTACTCGATACAACATTATGTGATAAAGTGTGTCAGTGACTTGCGACAGGTCTGTGGTTTGCTCCGGTTACCCTGGTTTCCTCAATCAGTAAAACTGACGGCCACGCTATAACTGAAATATTGTTAAAAGTGCCGTTAAACACCAAAACCATATCCCTAACCCTTTTTCTTCGATATACGATCTTTACGTATTCCCTTTAGGCATACCACTCGATCCTTTACTTCTATTGTGGTAATGAAAACTGACAAAACATTAAAATTAATAGTCTTTGGTATTCTGTTTATTATTGATATTACATGTAGTTTATTTTATTTTATTTTTTTTATTATTTTTTTTTATCTTTTTTATGTTTTATTATTTTTTTTCCATTTTATTATTGTACATTTTGTATTTTATTTTATTTTATTTTCATTTTTTTTTCCATATTATTATTATATTAATTCAATTTTTTTTTTCATTTATTTTATTATTTTTCTTGCTGTCTAAAATATTTAATTTTTCATTTAAATGATAAAATAGATTCATCGCTTTGGTTGAGGTATCAAAACGTTTATGAATATAGATACAGTTGGCGTACTAAGACGTATTTAAATAAAACTTTATTTGGCGTGTTAAATCGTTTGTGAATATAAAATAAAAACGTTTCAAAACGTTCTTGAATACAGAGTTATTAAGATAGTTCATGAAGACATCTATAATTGGCTTCAAGACTGTTTTGAATACATATATAGTTGTGTTTAAGCGTTTATGAATATCCAGCTACAATTAATGATTTGGTTTGGCTTATGGTGTTTAACGCCACTTTCAACAACATTTCAGCTACATCGTAGCCGCCAGTTTTATTGGCGGAAGATACCGGAGTACACAGAGAAAACTACCGACCTGTCGCAAGTAACTGACAAACTTTATCACATAATGTTATATCGAGTAAACCTTGCCATAAACGGGGTTCGAACTCACAACCTTAGAGGTAATATGCACTGATTGTATAGGTAGTTATAAATCCAGCTACCATACGATCATGGCAACGACATAGAAAACAGCTTTTAGCTGGCGCATCACAAAGTTTTGAAATACAGATTATAAATACATTTATATTTATTTTGACGATTTTGAATCCAGCTATCTAGATTGTGTATCAATACGTTTTTGAATACAGATAAAATTGACTTGTTCAAAACAATTTTCAATACATATATAGTTGGCGTATCAATACGTTTATGAATATATAATTAGTGATGGGGTCTGAATAAGCTATTGTATAAATAGCTACACTTAGCGGTTCAAAACGTTTATGAATATAGCTTGAGTTGACATATCAACACGTAGTCTGTGTTTGGTGACTGACATTGTTTATTAGATATATTTATTTTTGAAATTTGTATTTCCTAAATTATTTAGTCATTATGAAGACTTAAGTTTTCTTTTCTCCTCACTCAGTCATAGGTGAGCACGATGTTAGACCATCTTGTTTAGGCCCTTTGTTATGTTTTTTCTCCGCCCTCAGTCATAGGTGAGCACGATTTTATACCATTTTGTTTAGGCCCTTTGTTTTGTTTTTTTTTTGCTCCCAAAAACTTTAGAAATTATTTGGTTTTCCTATCTTATGACATTGAGCGTAATTCCATAAATATTAGAAAGCCAAATAATTGCAGATATAAATATATCTAATAAACAATATAAGTGCAGAAACGCTGATTACTGGGTGCATGCTACCCTCGGGGACTAATAGTAAATTCTGCTAAGGTTATACATGTCGTATACTTTTTTTTTTAAGAGTTATTAAGCCTCCTATTAATGACTTAGATGTTAACATGAGAATAGAGCCTTTGAAATTCATCATGAACTCAGAAAGTAATAAAGGTTCGAAAGAGGAGGAGGACAGACGCGATGCTGCTATAATGAGACGATTTCATAACTACCCTCATGCACGGCAAATAAAAATAGGCAAGAGAGAACCGTCAATGAAAAACAAGAGGAATAATCAAGTCGAAAAGAGAGCAGATAATTTAAAGAGTGCACGGAGCTTAGAACATGCAATTCAAGTGGCTAGATCTCTTGATGATAAGGTGGAGAGATCTTTCGGCAAGCCAATACCAATGGAGAGATCTAATGTAGGACGATCTAATGTGGAACGATCTATTGGCAATAATATGGAGCGCTCTAATGTGGAACGATCTATTGGCAATAATATGGAGCGCTCTAATGTGGAACGATCTATTGGTAATAATATGGAGCGCTCTAATGTGGAGCGATCTGTTGTCAATAATATGGAGAGATCTCTTGATGATCAAATAAAAAGATTGAAGCCACAAATTTTTGCAAATGATAAAGCAAAAAAGGGAGATAAAACACAAAAAAGACAAAACTATCAAAGAGAAGTAACTACATGGGATGAAGCGGTTGGGTTTGAAATCAGTGGGAGAGAGTCTAAATGCCGTCTACCTGCCGAGACGATTGATGAAGCATTATCTGTTCACCAGCACTTCAGAAAAGAGGAAAAGGCTGCCAATATGTGGTTGATGGTAGGTAACAAATTTCATTTTGTTCTGTAGATTTATTAATAAAGCACACACATAAATAAATTATTGGTGATCCATTATCTAGATGAAAAATGAGGGACCGTCGTTGCCGTGATCGCATAGTAGTTGAGTTTTCAGCTACCTGTGCAATCTGTGTATGTGCATCACCACCAAGGTTGTGAGTTCGAACCCCGTCCATGGCGAGGTGTACTCGATACAACATTATGTGATAAAGTTTGTCAGTGATTTGCGACAGGTCGGTGGTTTTCTCTAGGTAATCCAGTTTCCTCCATCAATACAACTGACCGCCAGGATATATAACTAAACTTTTGTTGAAAGTGGCGTTAAACAGCATTACCAAAATTCCTTCCATATAACTGGAATACTGTTCGCTGGATGTCAATCAATCAATTAATTACAGTGTATCTAAATTCTAATATTTCACTTAAATGGCCATTAAACTTGTTTCTGTAGCCAGTACGGCATGTACACGACAATCAATGGTTCTCGAATAAAGCAAGATAGCCAATCAAATTTCTACAAACGACGTCATTTGAAGATGTCGAAAGGTAGGACAATGGCTTCCAATTTTATGAAGATAGAAAATAATCGTATTCGATTGACATGAAATTCTCTGTAAATAATGGATTTAGAATTTATACGAAACGATATTCATCTCCAAAGTCTCCAAATGATTGACACATAGGCTTGTCTTTTGTTGCATGGGTCGTTGACGGAATAGGTACGAACCACGTTTTTGAGATTTTAAATTTATTTCTTTTACCATTTCAGGAATGGGACGATACTCTAGCTGATTTAGCACAAGGTTTAGCAGATACTTGCGTCTTTAAACATACAAATCTTAAATTGTAAGTTTATTTAAGTGACACATATTAAAAATTAGAAGCTTAAAATAAAAGACTGACTATTACTTTCGCATTAGAATGTATGATTTACTTTTGAGGTGCTAATTTAATTTGTCATATCATAGTAGTATTGTTTTCTAAATTTTCATTTAAGAAATAATTCATGGCAGGCATAGAGTTGTGCAAATTTACACATGGGCTGGGCCTTTATATTCTAATTTTATCCCGAGCGATAGCGAGGGGTAAAATCTAAGAATATAAAGGCCCAGCCCATGTGTAAATTTGCACAACTCTATGCCTGCTATGAATTATTTCGAATCTAATAGGACAAATACGGTAATTTTTTAGCTTTCGTGAACTGCATACACACGGCATTTGGTGGCTGTTCCATTTACCTCCTTCGAAAATTTTGAATTGATTTTGAATTATTTGTTTTTGAACGAGATATTTAAAACAATAAAACGATATTTTAAAAAGCTTACCTTGAAAACTTATTTTAGTTAATATTGTATCAAACTTGAAGCGTACACGAAGCCAAATAACGTCTAATCTTTACATTTCAGACTGGAAGTCTTCATATGACGCCAATAACGTCATGTTGATTATGTTCCAAAGTCGTCAATAACATTTCGCGGATTTTTTTCAGTTTCCATTCGTATGTGTATTGTATGAGGCTCTCCTTGGGTATATCTTTAATAGTATTTAGCGTCGAAAACAAACACGATGTACAAGAATAAGAATTATAAGGATTAAACACTGTGTTTTTAGGAAATTATGTATGTATAAACTCCGGCAGCTCACTCACAAAATTTCACAGCGGGAGTCACATGGAACAGCCAGATTTGTTGGGTACCGCACTTGCGCTAAATATAGAGATATTGAGTAATATCGTGTGTGCCGTTTTATAGACGTCATATTAGAATTGCAAATATATGTCTTAAGCTCTTCAAAATAAGTTGAAGATACCACCAGAGAACTTAGAAGACGTAAAACGGAAGACAGACAAAACATTGACCAAGAGATAAGACACACACTGATCTACAAAACACTACACAAAAAAACTAAAGATTGAAGCCCACCAAAAACGGGATAAATACATGTGTTCCGGAAGGTTAAGCAGTTATTGCTCAAATATTGGCATCCGCCCTGTTTCTCTTGTCAAACATCCATTGGTAAGTCGTTTATGAGGAAAGGACGGGATTGTAATAAATCTGAACATTATATCATACATGTTCTATTTATCTGTTTATATAAACTAAATATTGGTATAGCCTGACCCTATCATACCGCGGGTTCTGTGATACCGTGTATAGCCTGACCCTATCATACCGCGGGTTCTATGATACCGTGTATATCCTGACCCTATCATACCACGGGTTCTATGATACGTGTATAGCCTGACCCTATCATACCGCGGGTTCTATGATACCGTGTATAGCCTGACCCTATCATACCGCGGGTTCTATGATACCGTGTATAGCCTGACCCTATCATACCACGGGTTCTATGATACCGTGTATAGCCTGACCCTATCATACCGCGGGTTCTATGATACCGTGTATAGCCTGACCCTATCATACCGCGGGTTCTATGATACCGTGTATTCAAGTGCTATTTCAACCAAGTTTCGTCGCAATTTTTTTTTAACTTAACTACCGCAGTACAATAGGACCCCAATTTACACTCAGCCTAACGTGAATAAATTATGATAATTACAGTAGTAACGGAACACGTGTTGGGCAGAATTTAGGAGCGGTTACGGGACAGAACCATTCTATTTCACGGATTGTCCAGTTGTTTGTAAATGAGAAAAATGATTACGACTACGAAAACCATGAGTGGCATGCTGCCGTTGGACATTACTTACAGGTAAGTACATTTTTTAGTGACGTCACTTCCGATTTTATTAGCAGAAGCTTCGTCAATATGAAATTCAACGGCCGGCAAAAAATAAATGGTGCATGTCTGTAATTTCTACAATGCATATTTCGGGTACAGAAAGATAGCTTGAGTACACTTCAAATGTATTTGGCTTCAAAAGTTGGGATAAAGTGATTCAAAACAAATGGTATCACACTGTCGGAATCCAATAGTAATTTCAGAAAGAAGCAAATTCGATACCCTAACACAAAAACATGACACAAGCCTCTGCTTTTAGTGAAATGATGTTAGAAATAAAAGGTATATCGTGGCGGTCAGTTTTATTGGAGAAAATCATTGACCTGTCACAAGTCACTGACAAACTTTATCACATAATGTTGTATCGAGTATACATCGCCATGAGTGGGATTCGAACTCACAACGTTAGTGGTGATAGACAGTGATTGCATAGGTAGATGGAAATCCAACTACCATGCAATTACGACCATGACGACCCCTATGATACAGCAATAATTTTCATTAGATAGTTAGTTTGCGAATTAGAATTATATTTCTTTGTTTTATTTAAGGTGGTATATTGGCAATCTGTCAAAGTAGGATGCGCATTGAAAAAATGTGATACTTTGTATATAGCGACAGCAAAAGATGAGAAGGTGTTTAATGACGCTTGGTACTGGGTATGTGACTACTGGCCACAGTAAGTATTCATGACGAAACAACCGCACTGGTGGCGTAATGGTAAGCGTGCTCTCCTCGTGTGTGGTAGATCATGGGTTCGAGCCCCTGTCGGGTCAAAACAAAGACTATGAAATTCATATTTTCTGCTTCTCAGCTATGCACGCATCATTAAGGAGAAAGAATAATGTGTCCAAGTGGGGCGACATGTCTATCCGCGGAGTGTTGTTTCAGTGAGCTAGTACTAAACAAATCCAACTAAGCGTGTTGGTCTAGAACAAAGCAGACCTCATCATCATCTCATTGAAAATTAACTTGTTCTGGCCATGACATAGCTGAACAATTCCTGAATTGGCGTTAAACAACAATCACTCACTCACATCATGACGAAACAATAGTCAGAGTATTCTGGGTAAGTTTATTTCAAATAGGTTATTTGTGCAAATTTCATACTTATAACCAAACAAGCTTCAGGAATAAAAAAACCTTTTTTGAAATAACCATAGTCAGGTACGCTCTGAAAACCGAAACAGCATAAAAACAAATTGAGAGCAAGACAACGAACGGGCATAAAGAGAATAGCCAAAATCGGTTAAGTCATCTATGCCTGAGGTAGGAGACCCTTAGTTGTGATATTTCAATCAACATCTTGATGTTTAATGTTAGTAATTCTAATTGAAACATAGATATCTGAAGCTTATAAATGTTCCAATAGTACAACTTAACTATTAAATAAGGATGCGAAAAGAGAGGTTTTCAGATTTCAGTTGTCCTTTCCTGTTTATATGACATCAATATTATATCAATTATGTAAGAAATTAAGAACAATAATCTGTACAATAGCAAAGAAGAGTTTGAAGATACCAAAGGGGTAATCATAATCAATAACTTGAAGGGCACATATATTCCGTAGCAGATACCAAGTCATGGTGGCGACCTTATAACTTTCGAAATGATTACCTCAACTTAACCAATACGAACCCTTGGTTCAGTAGCTTCCTTATAATTAGCTACTAAAATTTGGACAAGAATTAAACCTAGCAACCCTAGCAATTTTAACTGGAAAATCATATGTGTTTATTTTGTCGCTGAACAATGTTTGCAGATGTCATTGCATACACTGGGATAAGAAAAGTGAATATAACAAAGTGGTAATCGAAAACAGGATATAGAACAAGGGCAGACAATGCTATGGCCAAAAACCGAACAAAATACAAAAAGAAAAAAGAATCAACACGAACCTAAAAAAAAACCCGGAGTTAAAACCATGTGCTCTGGAAGAATGGACAATTTCTGTTCCACTATTGGAAACCGTCGTGTAATTCTCCCTAATAAAATCGGATGATTAATAATGCAAGAACTACATGTAGGATCTAAAATACATCGAAATGCAATGTCCATGTATCGTAGTTATATATGAATGGTTGTCATCATATGAAAAAAAAAAAAAAAATTTTGGGGTGTTTATTATTGAATCATGGATGTAGGTGTAGGTATATGGTCATGTGACAAATTGTCATATAAAAGCCTATACGAAGCAAGGCAAACTATCAAGGCTCGCTATGAAAAAGGTTATATCATTCCTATGTATGTTTTATGTTTTTATTATATTGCCCATTCGAATATAATCATTTTATCTTCGGAAAAACGAAGTTTGGGAGAATATAATGACCAACAATTTATTTTAATATTACGATTCGTTTATTTCTGTCATTGTATTTTAATTTAGATATACAAAAGGATAAAAGGTAATGATGAAAAATGTTTAGACCAGTGAAGTTCACCAATTTCAATAAAAAAAAGGACCCATCAGGTCAATACTTAAAAATAAAACCATGAGACATATGGCGTTGGAAATCCAGGTCCTGCTTTTGGACAGGCACAACAATGTGGTGGGGCTAAACCAGCTAATGGGATCTCATTTATTTTGACATTGTTGTGTGTATTTTCAGATCTTCGTCTAAGAAAAGACCATTTGACCAGGGTGTCGAATGTTCCGAATGTGTGGTGCCAGTTTGGGATGCATATTTAGGAATAAAATGTGTAGAAGGAAATTGTCGTAAGTCAATAATTTGAGTGAGTAATTGAGTGTTTGCTGTTTAACACTAACTCAGAAATATTTTCATGTATACAGGTAGTTGATTTTCTCCGGGTTCTCCAGTTTCCTTTACCAAAAAAACTGACCGCCACGATATAACTGAAATATTGTTGAAAACAGTGTTTAAACACATCAAACAAACAAACATACAAAAACAAATAATTTGAATGATAGAAACAAACTGTCAACAAAATAATAATAAATGAACTAAACGTACTATTCCATTCAATTTATCGTTATTTACATTTCCTATTTAGTGTCAATGTCCCATGTTTGTAAATATAATCCAGAGGCTCACAGTAGTCTGAATATATATATTTTATCGTGAATTAAAGACAAATTTCTATTGCTTTTTGGCTTTTATAATTTAAAAATGCCTATTTAAGGAATCCCACTGGCTCCTCACAATAAGGGATTACATTTATTTGTGCATTTCTTCTATCCTCATTCTCATAATAATATTTACAAAGATAAATTTGGTGGAACAGTTCTTTAAAAATGCAACAAATCGTCTAATTTTTAACCCCCCAATAATGTTGCCTCTTACATCTTAAGCCTTATATTATATAACCAGTTTCTATAATAGGACGTGTTTGAAGATACCAAATGGGCAACCAGAATCAGTATATCGAAGAAGAACAGACAAAAGAAAAAGTACAAAAGGAAAAACAACTATCAACTAAACAAACAAACTTGAATTTGACTAACCTCCCAAAAATATGGCCTCTTACATCTTAAGCCTTATATTATAACCAGTTTCTATGATAAATAAGTACTTGCATTCGAATCCTCTTCATTTATTTATTTATTTATTTTTAGTTGAATGTGTGATTGACCAGTCAAGGCCAGATTTTGACCCACAATGTGGTAAGTAAGAACAAGTAAAACGTTACTCATATGTTACTCACATGAGTAAACCACTTTAATGATCGCATCGCTTCAAACATGGAAGGGGCCCGGGTAGATCTAACAGCTCATACAAGCCTATCACCAATACGGCGTGGGTTCGCGCCCAGCTTTGTAAATTACAGAAAATGGTGCACTCGACTCGCAGCCGCAAGTGATAAAGTTTACCAGTTGCTTGCCCAGGGTTGGTGGTTCTCTCCGGGTACTCCGGCTTCCTCCACCACAAAAACTGGTTGCCATGATATAGCTGAAATACTGCTGAATGTGGCGTTAAACACCAAAAATCAAAATCAAATCAAATCAAACATGGATGTTTGGGACAATAAAACTAGTTTAAATGCGCTACTTTTTTTATTCAAGTGCATGAACCAAGCCCAGAAAGTATGTGGTCATGTATATGTATGCTTGAGTATCGATTTTGTCTCCTACGGTTTTTCGATTGGATTTTGGAAGTATTCCGACAGAGTGCTACTTTTTGTTTTTCATTTTATTTGTAGAAATTAATACAAACTGACAATACATCTAGAGGTAGCACGTTTTAATACACATAAATACTATTTAAATGTATTTTATCTTGAAAGACATTGCAAAAACGTTGCCAAAGTTGACACCCTAATTATTTTCGGTGTCTAACGATAAGATATTTTGTAGAACCTATTTGGTATGGAAAACAAAAAAGTAATACAATGCAATTATTTAATAAATAATGTATTAATGTCTTGTATTTTTTTTACAGAAAAGGCAAAACCTTGTGTTGGCAAAGAGGACGCATATACATATTGCAACTATGCCAAAACAGCTGGTTGGTGTAATCCATCGAACAGATATTACAAATGGGCAAAAATCAATTGCCAGGCAACATGCGAGTATGTATCTATAGTAGCAAGAATCATTTTAGCATGTTCCTACCAGTAATTATTACTTCCTTTAATATTTTTGATATTAGATATACTGTTAAATAATTCCTTCGGACCACTTGCGCTGATTGTGAACAAAATTTATATGTCCACATATTAGACAATTTGAGCAGTAAAGAGGCTTCATCTAAGACTATTAGTTGTAGTTTTCACCATTTATACCTTTTAACTGTGGCTTAACATATGATTTTAACTATGTTTTTTATTCCTTTTTTTTTGTCTCTTCGTTTTAATATGAGGCAGGTACAACCTGAAACGCTCCCGAAGAACAGTATTTTTTTTCCTGTTTACAATATATCAAGCTTAAAAATAACATCACCTAAAACTCCAAACTCCGGAAGTTTTCATATCCACTAACGAACATTGTTTCATTTTTATTTGAAAAAAAAATCGACTAGAGTTCCGGTTTAGGTCACGTGATTTTTCTTTTAAATATTTTCCGGTTTGGCAGCCATGTTGTTGGTCATTTTTAAGTGTCATAGTACCTGTGCATTCTTCTACCATTAATGCTCCCTTCGGGAGCGTATTATTATTTTTTATTTATGTATTTTTTAAAGATAAATATATGTTATAATGTATTGATATTTATTTATTTTGTAGTTTGTGTGATCTATTGCCAGAGAAATTAGACACTATATCATAATGAACCAACACAAGACAAATCAACAAGGACAATGTATTTTTGACAAGAACGCCACTGGACATCCGTATATATTGGACCTGTAGTTTTGCTTTTAGCAACAATTTAAATATTTAAATCGTGATATTGTTTTAGCTTTCAAACTGTCATTTATTCATTATCCTATATAGAATTCCATTAACCATTCTTTTTTATTTTATTTTATTTTTCTATATTATTGTTCTTTTTCTTCTTCAATCATTGGCTTAGACATTGTGCAATAAAATAAGAAGCAAAAAATACCACACTGTCAGAACTATTCCAAAACCCAATAGAAAAATACCACACTGTCAGAACTATTCCAAAACCCAATAGAAAAATACCACACTGTCAGAACTATTCCAAAGCCCAATAGAAAAATCATAGAAAGAGGCAAAATAAAACGACAGCTCGAATACACAAATACATGATGGCTCAATTTCCTGGCTGGTAAAACCACTTCAATAAAGTGGCGGGGTTAAGCTACATGTTTTATGAGACTAATTTATTCTATTTAATGATAATCCTTTGTCACATACGCCATTTTGTCATACTCGGAAATACAAGATACTTATCAATGATTTTTACGAACTTCGTTATCACATAGTGTTAGATTCGTCCACCATATACATAGACAAGGGACTTTAAAGATGTTTTTATACAACCGCCACGATTTAACTGAACTATTGTTGACAGTGGAGTTAAACACCATAACACGATCCACATTCGCCAAAAAGGAGTTTTCCGAACCCCACATTTTTAAAATCACTGCAGAATAAAGCTTGCACATTGTGTAGTTTGACTTTTCAAATAACTACATCAAGCAAAATGGGGTGGGGGGTCGTGATCGTATGTTAGTTGGATTTATAACTATCTGAGAAATCAGTGCCTAACTTTGTGATTTCGAATCCCGATAAAGCGAGGTGTACTCGATACGGCATTAGGTGATCAAGTTGTATAATGACTTGCGACAATTCGGTGGTTTTCTACGGATATCCTCCACCAATAAAACTGACCGCCACGATATAACTGAATCATTGTTGAAAGTGGCGTTAAGCACCATAAACCTAAAACCTATTGATTTAATAGTTTGTTTTTATTACACAGCTTTTTTTTCTTGTGAGTATTTTCTACATTACCTATACATCATATCCGCCCTTTACTTATTAATTGTGTAGACTGCAAACTTTAATAAAGTATCGATGCATTATAATATATTGTTGTTTTATTTACTTTTATAACAATATAATAACATTGTGTATTCAATTTCATGTGATTGGTCAAAAGTTTGACATGTGACATCAAAATTGACACTTCATCAGTCAATGAAGCACAAAACAATTCAACCACACATACTTCCGGGTAATTGCACTTCTATCAACACTTTCACGCGCCAATAACATTACAAAATATTGCTTTCAATTCTTATAACAATGAAAAGGTCCAGATGCACATTTCTGTACGTTTTTTTTTCAGTTGTGCTCAATCGCAATCCAGACGTATATACTAAGTTCAATCTGAGGCATAGGTAGCCTTAGCTGATTTTGACTATCCTGTTTAGGTCCTTTGGTTTTCTTGTTCTCCTCCTTCAGACATTGGTGGCCATAGCTGATTTTGTCTCTCACGTTTAGATCCTTTTGTTTTCTTGCTCCCGAAGACTTTTAAATTATTTGACTTTCCAATCTTTTAATATTCAGGGTACCTGATGTTCAAGGCTTTTTCCAGAAACACGTCGTGCTCACTAACTTTGATATTTCCATTTTGTTTTAGTGAACAAAGATATGGATGTAAATGAAAATGAGAGATTATTTTATTTGACACTAAGACACAAATTAAAGGAACAGCGTTTGCATTGTCACAGTCACAGTAGGGTTTTCAATATATGAGTACAACACATACCCTAAAATGAGTGTGAAGCGTACCCTAGCCTGCAGTTGGGTAATATTCTTTACTCCTATTAACAAAAGTAACGTCTAGGTATCTTTATATTTGTCGTTTTGATGTATATAATCATACAAATGCTGTAATCATTGTGTGTCAGCGTTATGATGTTCCACGCCACTTTCAACAATATTTCATTTATATTGTGGTGGTCAGTTTTATAGATGGAGTAAACCCGAGTACAATGAGGTTATTAATCGTTTTACGTTGTCGTTGGAGATTCAGTTACCAAGAGGGAAAGATTGGGATCCCATTAACCGCTTTAACCCCGCGCCATGTTTGTGTTTGGTGTCTGTCCCAAGCCAGCACTGGGATTTCCAACATCATATGACGTGGTCCATTTTTGTGTTCATGGAGAGCTGATTGTTCGTTTTGTTGATATTGGTGGAATTTATCACCATCACTGTTTAAACTTTCTTTCCATAGTTCATAGGTTAAACAAAATATGACATTAAGCATGTATCTTTGTGTGAATCATTGCATAAATAATGTTCAGGCAGATTTCTAATTCACACTTTACATCCGTAGAAGTCGGACACACCTGCAGTGAGTGAGTGAATGATTGTTGTTTAATGCCAATTCAGCAATTGTTCATCTATAACATTGCGAGAACGAGTTAATTTTCAATGATATGATGATGTGAACACGCTGAGTTGGAGTCTAATAGTGCTAGCTGACTGACACAACAGTCGGCGGGTAGATATGTCCCTCCACTCGGACACATTATTCTAATTCCGAGTTAACCAGTCATAGCTCTTTCTCCTTAATGCTGCGTGCTTAGCGGAGAAGCAACAAATACCAAATTTATAGTCTTTGGTTTAACCCGACCTGGGCTCGAACCCACGATCTACCGCACTCCAGGCAGGAACACTAACCATTACACTACCGATGCGGTTGACACACCTGTGTGCACAATGACACGAGGACAGTATTTGTTTGTGTTTTCCATTTTTATCTACCATGGTTTTGTCGTTTTCTATTGATTTATATCATTTGATCGGGTCCTGGTACTTTCTTGTTCACATAAACTTAGTCTTATCATGAAAAATCCGCCACTATATAACTGAAATATTGTTTAAAGTGGCGTTAAACACCATAACCCTAACCCTGTCATGAACAAGCTGACTTTAAACAATAATCAAGCGTCGGTAAAAGACTTTTTTGGGATAAACTTTAGGGAATGACCATTTTACATTTTTGGGGTGTAGGGTCTCTGTTTTTTTCTGAGATAAAAAATGGGTTTTATTTTTAAGAAATGAGTGTCCCGAAAAATGCAAAAAATAATAATCTGAATTTGTTTATATTCAATAAACTAAAAAATGCATTAAAACGTTTATGATTAAAATCGACATTTAGATCGTAGCTCAGGACATAGAATATGTGTTATACCAACTAACACAAACAGAGTAGTTCTTGAAACTGTGTATCGGTTACAATGTAGTAAGTAATGTTCGGTGGTTTCAGTATGATTTCCGTTATACTGTTCGCGCAGAGTGTGTGAAGAGAAATTGTTATACTTGAATAAATGTTCATCTAAGCTACTTAGTTCAAGTCAAGTTTGGTGTGGGTAATTTTTTTCCTAGCCACGTCCAAGAGAGTAAACAGGATTAGTCTTCTTCAATATTGAATAATTATGTAAAATGGGCCATTTTATTTTATTTTTTATATATATTAATTATATCAGAACTTATTGATTTTATTACGTTCTATATCAAGTGTATGTTATATGTATGTTTTGTGTTCTATTGTGTGTATTGGATCACGCCTCTTATGTGCTCTTTCCAATAAAATATTTGAATTTGAATTTGAAATAGAACTGACCTGCTGTGGGATATTAGAAAGGCGGGAATCAAGATGCCTAGATATTGTGAATAAAATCTAGAAATGTTCTGTTAACATCCTATAACCAACTATAAAGTTTACTTTTGTATACATGTACTTGATATATTTAATGGTACATGATAATGAGTTTAATGTTACTCAAATGGGAAACACGCTGACCATCTGAAACAAATAAGATTTGTTTTTTTCGGGGCGGGGATGCAAACGGGTACTTTGCAGAGTCATCGCGTTTCCATGAGTTATCGCCCTTTTGACGCATTTTTTTTTATCCGAGATCTGGTTCTGACCGGTATGTTACAATTGTAGTTTTTTGTGTGTATAGTTAGTTCTGTGTGAAATTTGGATAAATATACGTTTTAATACCTCTCTGCTGTTATTATTTAGTTCCCGAAATACAAAAGGCCAAGCGAGTATCTTAGATTAGGTCACTAACACACTGTGTAACGAATATATCTTACTGGTTACCATTGAATGAGGGATTTAGATGTAACTGCATCAAAACTAATACATATGTAATTTTTGAGTTGTGTGTAAGCAAGGATTTATATAGTAGGACCTACTATATAAATCCTTTGTGTAAGTGATTCATATTGTGTCGCTATAACAATATTTTATGACTTGTGGTCAAGTCATTGAACCAACATTTTGGGACAAACTTACTCGGGTCAATAATTTTTTTTATTGTAATATTTAAAAATTAATTCCACCTTATATAAAAATGCTGTATTTTGATTGGCTGATAGTAATGATATTTTTTGCAAATTTTAAACGTATTTGTGTCTTTTTTTCCACCAAAGGATATTTGCGATCAGGATCCCCCTGAGCGGGATATTTTTCAAAGGCAAAATATCCCGCTCCAAAGCAAATATCCCGCTGCATTGGAAATACCCCGTTCTGAAATTAGAAACTTCGATTTGGGGTTCTATTTATTGCGGACAGGGGCGATAATTTACAAAACAAATATGGCTGTCACTGCAGACGACCGTGTTGTCGTCCAGTCGTCTAATCGATTTGGTTCAGCTTCCGAGGAAGATATGAATGATATTCTGACAGATTTGAATGCCATAAATACGGACTAATCAACAAAATTTGCAGTTAAGCTGGTAAGGGACTACTGCTTAGCCAAAAACCGTGATATGGATTTTGAAAATCTCACCACCCCACAGTTGAACTTGTTATAAGGCAAACAAATGGTGAACTGTACAATAAAAGTAGTTTCATAGTTATTCGACAAAGTATAAAAAGATTCCTGAAACACCCTCCAGTCAATAGAGCAGTGGATATAACTAACATCCGGGAAGCCATAGACCGAATCGATCAATCAATCCATTAGATGTCAATTTTGCCGCGCTAAGGGCAGATAACCTCGCTTCAATGTACAGGTGGCGCTTCATAACTACGTAAACAAAATCATCCGCGATAGGATACCTCACAAAACCCTGTTGGAAAACGATGAAATAACCGTAATTCGTGCTTTTTTTTTATATTTATCACAAGTTTATTATTGCAGACAAATGATTGATTGTTTTTGACAGCTTTTCCGTGTAGAAAAACGGTGAAAATCGGTATTTTCCCAGTGACCTCTTTCAAGCATCTCATCGCCTAAAAATATGGCGGTGAAAAAACCTCTCGATATTTAATTGACACAATCGCATCCCCCTTAGCCAATCACATCAAAGATGATAAAAATAAACTCTATAATTAGTAAGGAATCCCATACAAAACATCAAATCCCAACATTCTTAGCGACATGTTTGTTGTTTGTTTTGGGGTTTTTTTTGTTTTTGTTTTGTTTGTTTGTTTTTGTTTTGTTTGTTTTGTTTTGTTTGTTTGTTTATTTGATTGTTTTTGATTTTTTTGCTGTTGTTTTTTGTTTTGTTTGTTTGTTTATTATGTCAGATCGACTATTCTTTAAATTTACAGATCCGAAATAAAGTAATTATTACTAATTTGAGGTTCCCCTCCATCGGACATATGTCACCTCAGCTGATGTGGGCTCATCTACGTCTACCCTTTGGCTTTCTTGCTCTATGAGAGTTTTGATTTATTTGACTTTCCATTTTTTTTAATTAGAGCGTATCTGCAGAATTAGAGCGTATCTGTAGAATTAGAGCGTATCTGCAGAATGTATTACATAAACGAGTCGTGAACACTCAACCAGATACCTACGTTTAATATACAACGCTCTCCATTTTTTACTTTGTTTTATCTGTGTTTGATGGTCTTTTAAGGTGTTTTATTTGGAGAAAAAGTAATGTTTAAATTACCATGTCCATGTGACGTTGTGCACGTGCAAAGACCATGAATGCAAGCTATTGAGTTCCCATGATTGCATGTTTCCAATTTACAAGAATGGGAATCGTGACATTGTTCAGCATAAACAAGAGCTAAAATAAAATAACATTACAATAACATATGTAATCATAGATTAAGAAATAATTTTCATATCTGAATCAAATTGAATAAGAAAAACATTAGATGGTCTTTCAAAAACAGGTCAATTTGTATCAAAGGAAATATTATATAATGTGTTCCATGAACAATGCAAAAAACGAGAGTCATTGTATTAGTCATTGAACGATTTCAACATAAATGGGTGATGTAAAAAAAAATGAGGCAAAGTATATTTGACCAATTTTACATAATTTAAAGACAGTCTGAACAATTTTAGGCATACCATAGCATGTGTCATGATATTATGTACATGTATACCAAATATCTAAGAGATATCTTAAAAAACAATGAATTGGTGCCCAAAAATGATGCTAAAAATGTCAGGGGTGTAACACCTTTTTGTGCCTATTAAAATAAAAAGATTTATATTAAAAGGAAATTTTTATTTGAAAAACTTCAATGTATATACTTTTAATTTCAAAGAATAATTAAACATTTGAAGCTGAAGATGTGACTTTTATCTCAGCTAAAAAAAATGTAGTACCATGTCAGGAGTGCAACCCCAAAAATGACCAATTTGTGTAAAAATGTGTATTTTGAATTCAATGATTGCAATTTAACTACAAGTGACATCTAGAATTTTAAAACAATATCTTATCTGTCCAATGAAAAAATATGTCACTGCTGGAATTCATATCAAGTTTGTGAGAGTCAATTTAGTGAGCTACCCTTCATGGTCAGGAGTGCAACATTTTGACTTTTGACAGTCATCATTCAAAAATAATAACATGAATATAAACTTGTGCTTTATTGTTCAGGAGAGGCAGTATAGAAGACAAGATGTCTGAAAAAAATATGACTGAAAAAGATTCCTTTTTTGCTACAGGGCTATTTATTCTATGTCAGGAGTGCAACACCTTTTTAATACAATTTATTAGCTTTGATATTTATCAGTGAAAATTACTTTTGCATGTAAATAATTATTAATGTATTAATTCTAACCATGAGCAGAGGTGTTTCAGTGAAAAAACATAGTATTTTGTTATTGATATGATACAGTTTTCCAATGGTATTTGATAAAGAAATGTTCTCTTCAAAAATATTTCTACAAATTTCTGCTATTTTTCATTACATTTGTTGTTTCTCATTTCTTAAAGATTAGTGAATGAATCCTTGAAAAGAATTATGAATACAAAACACAATCTATATATTTTAGTGCATTTTATGTGCCTGGTAATGTGTTGCACTCCTGACTACAGTCATAATGTACTGGAATACTTTGTTTCAGGTTTAGTTTTGAGGAATTTGAGGAGTTTTGAGATTTGTGAAGCAAGCCACCGTTGCTAGGTTACGTCACCACAAGGTCAATAAAATTGTATTTATCTCCAGTGTACTTGTAGACCACCGATATCATTGACCTTCTGTTCTGATTATGATACATGTACTTGTAGAACAAGGATGACTAGTCATTAGACGTAATAAGTATACTAAGTGTACACCTGGCCTGAGTTGGATTGATTGATTGATTGATTGATTGATTGATTGATTGATTGATTGATTGATTGATTGATTGATTGATTGATTGATTGATGTGTAACGTCCAGCGAACAATTTTTCAACTATATGCAGGACAAGAAAATCAATTTAAACGGCACGGGACTTGAAACAAGGAAAGGTGATGGGTAGGAACGGAGATTTTAGCCAGTGCAACAGGTCTCCTATGGACCACTCATTATGAGTGTAATGCTCATAATGAGCTGTTACAATGGGTTCTTTAACGTGCGAAGAGGGTGACAATCTCTCAACACGGGACCTCGGTTTCATTTACGTCTCATCCGAAGGACGGGTTGGTTGTGAATTTATACATCCCGCACAACCGACGGACGCCCCTTCAAGCCGAAGAAGCTCTCGGTCCCATTTCTAAACTCCGGGGTTCCCGTGGGGTTGGCCCCTTTTAGAGGATTAGTGCCTCTAGGACGGATAAACCTGGTGCTTATTCTACCCTTGGCACACCCTCTGGGAGCGGGGAGCGGGATTCGAAATTACAACGTCAGCGGTGAAAGGCACTGATTGCATAGGTAGTTGTAAATCAAACTACCATACGATCACGAACCACGACGACCCCTACTTTCAAGGAAGTTTCTTAAACAATATAAATAGATCTATAGCTAACCTGTAGCTTTCCGATATGAACGTATCTGATGAAAGCTATTCCTGAAACTCATCGTGCGCACGAAATTAGATATCTACGTTACTACGTTAGTACTTTCACTGGATCGATATCTCTGCTGATGGTATATTAGTCTATGGGGTACCACCCTCCAGGAGTCAGTTATGTTGCACTGATATGATTTATTAGATACAAACAAACAAACAAATGCTTTATTGTCAATCAAGAGGGTCCCTCTAAAACAAGAAACGAAACAGAAACGGAACGCAACGAAGCGAAGCGGAACCTGGCGAAACGAAACTAGACCTGGCGAAACGAAGCGGAACTTGGCGAAACGAAACGAAACGAAACATGGCGAAACGAAACGAAACGAAACGAAATGGAAATCGAATCGAAATAAAATTGAAACGAAACAACACGAGAGGAAAAAAATCAACCAAATTCATTCCTATTTATATATACTTCATGTGCATATATTAAACACGTTTGAAAATAAACCCAATGAAACGAGCAGAACTAGAAGTACATCACGAACAGATAGTGCTAAATTATGCTATGAGAGATGAAAAGGTTCGAAATATGTAATAAACACCGTTGCTACACTTCTAAAAACTTGTGTCAAGACAAATCCATGGAAAAANTCAACTTAAAGTGCATTTTAACCTTGATACATTGTTTTATATAATTTTATATATGTATATTTTTAAACTACACTAGATTTAGTTGGTATCTGTCCTAAATGAATTTTACCTTTTACCTTTTACCTTATCTACGTTACTACGTTACTACTTTCACTGGATCGATATCTCTGCTGATGGTATATTAGTCTACGGGGTACCACCCTCCAGGAGTCAGTTATGTGGCACTGATATGATTTATTAGATACAAACAAACAAACAAATGCTTTATTGTCAATCAAGAGGGTCCCTCTAAAACAAGAAACGAAACAGAAACGAAACGCAACGAAACGAAACGGAACCTGGCGAAACGAAACGAAACCTGGCGAAACGAAACGGAACTTGGCGAAACGAAACGAAACGAAACGAAACATGGCGAAACGAAACGAAACGAAATGGAAATCGAATCGAAATAAAATTGAAACGAAACAACACGAGAGGAAAACAATCAACCAAATTCATTCCTATTTATATATACTTCATGTGCATATATTAAACACGTTTGAAAATAAACCCAATGAAACGAGCAGAACTAGAAGTACGTTACTTATCACGAACAGATAGTGCTAAATTATGCTATGAGAGATGAAAAGGTTCGAAATATGTAATAAACACCGTTGCTACACTTCTGAAAACTTGTGTCAAGACAAATCCAGAAACAAAATGAAATCGAATAAAAACAAACAAATTCAAAGTACTCCGTAAAGTGTGATTTTAGGGAGAGTTACACAAATTCCATTGGCATGTTCTCAAAAGTTCTTGTCAAGCGGAATTTAACGAAATAAAACTCGCTGAAATCAGACAAAAATGAAGAAAAAAATCGGCTGCACCAAGTGCCTAATACGCCCCGCATAATACGCCCATTTATACAATAGCTCTGCAAAGCTTAAAGCGAATTGGTCAAGAACCCGCAAAGTTTGAAGTGAATTGGCCAAGGGGTTCTGAAGTTAGAGAGCGACATGTCAAACGAACGGATGGACGGACGGAAAGACGGATATGGTTTACCATAATACATCCGTCTTAAGACGGGTGTATAAAAATAAGTACTTGGTAAAATTCCAGTCGTGGTTTTGTTTTGGTACCTAATTGTCCAAAAACTGTAAGAAAACTTTCGGAGAATCTTGATTATATTGCCATTTTGCACCTCTTATTCCATTTTCTATTTGGGGGGAGAGGGTATAATTTCTACTTTTATAGATGCTCGTCATACCCTTCACGGGCAATGCGATCATGTTATGTTTTGACATGTCCGTTGGTTTTTCAACACACTGTTGTTTCTTTACATTCCCTATTTTTTATGCAATCTTTCTAATATCAACAAGCGGGAATCAATTGAACCACAAAACGGCAAGAAAATCGTAATTAAAATGACCTTTTTTTCTCGCTTTGAGGCAGTTTTGTTTTCACTTTGGCCTAAAAAAAATATCTGCAATAATTCTCAAATTGTGTGTTATAAAAAAGACTGTTTAATATGACTGCCGAGAGAATGTCCCTTCACGCGTACATTTCGTGTCAATTTCAAGAAAAAATGTGCAACAGATCAATATATTTATACGATAAGTTAATCACGTGCCTCGCGCAGAGTAGATCATGCAAACCCTTCCGATGCACCTGGTGATACTCCCGGTTTTTGTGTGAGAGTTCAGATTGCTAGTGCTTTTATTTTTTTATGGCGTTCGTTTTCAAATCTGTTTATTTGTTTTGTCCTTGTTGTTTCAGCAGTGTAATATGGGTGAGGTGGAAGAAGAAAGTCATTTTCTATCATTTGTAATACACACGGAGGGAGGACAGACAAAATCTAAATAAACTCATAATTCAAAGTTGTCCTAACCTTTTAAACGTGAATTCACAAGAACAATTTATTTGGTTAATGACTTGTAAAAAACACAACTGTATAGAAAATAAGAAGTCAGTTTATCCAGAGAAATTATAAATGATGCATGTCAGTATTTCATTTTATTGTTAACTTTACATTGCTTGCAGTTCTGGATCTGACACGGGGAAACACCATCCCCTGGTGTCGTTCCAAGTATTGCAACCAGTGGCAATACACCCACACTAATCATGATCGTTATAATATGTATTCGCCTTTTGTGGGCCCTTGATTGGAACAATAAAGTTGTGTTATGTTATCGTTTCTATTTGTGTAATCTCTGTATCACCATTTTGTTTTGGAACTAGGATTTTCTGGATTATCCCTTTGGCTTGTTGCTTTGATATGAAGAACTCCCTTGTCCACAGTTCACCGAACCGTTAATACTAGTGACAGGCATCAACGGAGCTTTGCCAATTTTTAAACTATGGGAATGTATTAGATATGTTTCGAAACATTATCCTTTTTGACATTTCGGTTTTGTTTCTCAGTTTTGTTTCGTTTCGTTTCGATTTCCATTTCGTTTCGTTTCGTTTCGTTCCGTTCCGTTTCATTTCGTTTCGCCCGGTTTCGTTTCGTTTCGTTTCGTTGCGTTTCGTTTCTGTTTCTTGTTTTAGAGGGATCCCAATCGAGACGCCCACAATGAGCAGTATAATCTATAATCAATATAAATCACAGTATAATAATTTATCATTGGATAGGACAATACAAACAAAATTAAAATTTAAAATCACATGTACTAGTATATGTATACTTATGTATGAAATTTACAATTCCTAAGTAATTTGGGGCCGTCGTGGTCGTGATCGTATGGTAGTTGGATTTGTAACTACCTATGCTATCAGTGCCTATCACTTCTAACGTTTTCAGTTGTGGTTTTCTCCGGTTTCCTCCACCAATAAAACTTGCCACCATGACATAGCCGAAAAATTGTTGAAAGTGGCGTTAAACACCATAACCCTATAACACTACGTAATTTGATTTACCAAAACTACGGTTCTCCTGCTTCGTGCATAGACCCGTTATGTTACTTGATTACAAAGACTTTGAGGTTGTAGGGTTTTCCTATCTTTTGACTATGGGAGTACCCGATGATGGTTATATCCCAGTCACGTGTTATGTGCACTACGTTTTATGTATTTTTTAAATTAAAAATAGCAACTCCAATAAAATTTAATTAAGAGACAAATTCTGACACAATGAATATTTGATATAATAACTTGTGGATAACTTTTGACTAATCTCATGTCTGGTAAAGTTAATAATGCACATAAATGTTTACAATTGATGTGTTGGACCATTTCGAGTGACCAAAACATATTTTTCGTATGCACACTATGCTCACTCATACAGAGAACACACAAATTCATGGAGTCTGCACTTGCGTCAAATCCTGTACGTCAGTAACGCTGCATTTCCCTCCGTCAATTCCTCAATACACGTCGACAAAACTTCAAATACTTCAACTCCTGTGATTCCTTAATTATAATTATTTCTGAATTGTAATTTTATGTTATTGTAGGATATTGTTTTATGTTTTTAAAATTGTATCACATGATTTCTGGACTGTAATTTCGGATGTGCTACTGGAAGGTGCCATTGTTGTATTCTCATTGGAATTGTCTGTAGCTTGTTCCATTGGTTTAAATTCTGAAAATAAAAAAAAAAAAAATCTTTAAATCTATGTTTAATTAAGGTGCTTTTATGCATGTAAAATACAATTAATCTTGTCTTTTGTCCTTGCGGCTAATTAATACGCATTTGTTTGTTAAGCCATTTGTGAATATGATTAAATTATGAAAGAAATGGTCTGTCTAAATAAACGTTATAAAAAAACCGATGTGGCGATCAAGAATGGACAACCTAGAGAAATTAGCAACATTGTGCACACGAGACACGACACTAAGGCAAACCAAAAAAAAACCACAACACAAAATGTGTTAGACACCACTTTACGTAAACAAACACAAATAATGTAATTAAGACATGAATCCTCCTACAAACAACTGGAGGTAAATACGAACCGAACATCGTTTGTATGCGGAAATCGTAGCGGACATAACAACACGGAACACAGAACGAACGTAAAGATATTTGATAGGACAAAATACCCAAACTTACACAGTAACACATGAGTCCCCCTATAAACAACTGGAGGTAAATTTCTATTGAGTAGTTTTACATGGCTTTCATTCATAATTCTTATATTATGCTTCATTCTGTTTCTTAAAACGTTTCATTTTTTGTTTGAAAATCTAAACAGGAAAAAAAAAGAAAAGTTTGAAGATACCAAAGGTCAAAAGTCACAAATCAAAGGTCAGACAATACAATGGCTAAAATAAAAATGACCAAGGGGCAGACAATGATGTACAAAATACAACACAGAACACTACAAATTGAGCAACATGAACTCACTAAAAACCGGAGGTGAACTCAGGTGCCCCGAAAAGGTAAGCCGTTCCTGCTCCACTAGTGGCGCTCTTCGTGTTGCTCTCGGTCGTAATTCAGTTCGTGTATTAAATNATGCGGAAATCGTAGCGGACATAACAACACGGAACACAGAACGAACGTAAAGATATTTGATATGACAAAATACCCAAACTTACACAGTAACACATGAGTCCCCCTACAAACAACTGGAGGTAAATTTCTATTGAGTAGTTTTACATGGCTTTCATTCATAATTCTTATATTATGCTTCATTCTGTTTCTTAAAACGTTTCATTTTTTGTTTGAAAATCTAAACAGGAAAAAAAAGAAAAGTTTGAAGATACCAAAGGTCAAAAGTCACAAATCAAAGGTCAGACAATACAATGGCTAAAATAAAAATGACCAAGGGACAGACAATGATGTACAAAATACAACACAGAAAACTACAAATTGAGCAACATGAACTCACTAAAAACCGGAGGTGAACTCAGGTGCCCCGGAAAGGTAAGCCGTTCCTGCTCCACTATAGGCGATCTTCGTGATGCTCTCGGTCGTAATTCAGTTCGTGTATTAAATTCAGCTAATCTAACACCAAGGATGAACAGCTTATGGTTTGTTTTTTTTTTTTTTTTTTTTAGAACATTTGTATCATCTGTTTTATATTTTATCATTAAGATAAACAATAGTCTAATCACTATCCGAAAGCAAGAGTTGATTTTCTAAGACGAACGAGACCTAATATAACGATCTGATATACATAGATCCGAAAATGTTGATTTATTCGTGAATCATATAGTTTTGGGGTATATCCACTGTACGGTAATTGAGGGGAAAGCAGTATGTGCCAAAAACCTCTTAGTACTAAGCCCCAGTCTAGTAAAAATTGATTCTGGCTTGTGAAAAATTGCAAAACATTGCCTAATCAAATATAAAAAAAAATCTCTAGAAATGCCTTTCGGGCTAGTTTATCAAAAAGCTTTTGGCATAGGCTGGGTAGACTGTGACAGAAACCAGCATTTCCGGAGCACTTGGCAAGTTTTTGGTTGTGTTCATGTTGCTTGATTATTTTTTTTAATGCTTTGTGGACAATGTTAAAAATGTTGCCTTTTTTTCTATTGGTCGTTGCATTGTCTGTCCGTCTTCAATGGCCAGAAGCTTTGTCAGTGACTTGTGACAGGTCGGTAGTTTTCTCCGGGTACTCCGGTTTCCTCCACCAATAAAACTGACCGCCACGATATAATTGAAATATTGTTAAAAGTGGCGCAAGACATCATAAACCATAACCAAAGCAAACAATATTTCAATATTTCACAATATTTATTACCTTCTCCCTCTCCTAGTCCGTATTTTCCCTGATTGATAAATTTCATAACTAGTATGAGAAATGATACTGCAAAACCAACATTCAATGCCATTGAAACAGTCATTAATATAAAGAATCCGCGACCTCTTTCTGAAAAGAAAAAAAATATGGTATTCACATCATCAACAAATGTAGAATTTTAATGTGTAAATACAACACCCCCATCGGATCTATAAAACATTACTATATACAACAAACAACATCAAAACGACAAAGATGTGTTTCTCGACAGAAGTAAAGATACTTCTCTACTGCTGGCTAGCGTCCTTTCTAAACGCTTCCGGGTATGAGCTCTGTTCATTGTTGCCTTCTGTGACTGTAAAATGTAGAACAGCAATAAAATGCTCATCCTAATATGTACACAATGTGTGATGATCTTGACACGGAGTTTGATAATACATTTGTATTAATATAGATTCTCCTTCAGTTGCCCGTGGGTTACGATATTTCTCCACTGAAGAGAGTTAAATTAAAAATTTTAACCATGAGCCGTAAGGCGAGTTGTTAAGATTTTTAATTTAACTCTCGAGAGTGGAGAAACATCGTAACCCACATGGACAACTGAAGGAGAATTTGTTTCTCCCATTATTTAACACGAACTTTATTTCAAAAGCCGTCAAACAAGTCAAACGAGTCAAATGCGCGGAAAGGCACGAGACATTTTAATCCTTTAGAGGATTACAGATTTTTCCACCACTGGTTCAGCGGGGTTAAAATGACGTCATAATGGGAGAAAATCAATTCCACAACCAAGATATTTTATTGCATTTTTGCATGTTGACAAGAGGAGTTTAAAGATACCAAAGAGGTAATCAGAATCTGTGAATCGAAGAAGAACATACAACACAATGGCCAAAAGAAAAAGTGCAAAAGGACAAACAACGATCTACAAAACATACACATAAAACTAAAGATCGAGTAACACAAACCCCACTAAAAATCAGAGTGAACTCATGTACTCCGGAAGGGTAAGCAGTTCCTGTTCCATTAGTGTTACCCGTCGTGTTAATCTAGTTATAAACCTGGTGATAAGTCATGAACGAGAAAAGGACCGGGAAGTGTTTACGACAAGTGGAACATATCACGTGATCATTTGTGACACAGATGTTCCATAACGGTAACCAAGTCATGGTGGCGACGGTAAAACTTTCTTAGTGATGACTTCAACTTAACAAAGAGGAACTCTTGGTTCAGTAGCTTCCGTGTTAATGCATAGAATAGTAATTTTTATTGGTGATAAAACAGATATTATAAAGGAGGGTATAACTACCTTTTGTACGGTGCCATATTTTGTCACACTTGACTGAATATTTGGATCAGAAATTAATAAATGCGCTTATTATTTGAAAAAAATGCTTAATTACTAGTTGAGATTTAATATTATAGAAAAAAAATAG
This sequence comes from Gigantidas platifrons, assembly GCA_002080005.1. Taxonomy (NCBI): domain Eukaryota; kingdom Metazoa; phylum Mollusca; class Bivalvia; order Mytilida; family Modiolidae; genus Gigantidas; species Gigantidas platifrons. Next base: position 132,009 of record MJUT01056160.1, on the reverse strand, counting down.
GACTGAACTTCGTTTTAGTAATATTATAATAGTGAACATTGGTGACTTCTAGTGGAGATGAAACTACCTACCCTTCCGGAACACATGATTTCATTAGCTTTAGTATTGTAGATCATTGTTTGTCGTTTTGTCTTTTTCCTTTTTACACCTTTGGTATCTTCAAACGAATCTTGACAATTATTGAGGGCTTTTTAAAGTATCGCCGGTCCAATAATGACAACGAATTTGAGTATAATTCTCTCATATATATTTGAACCTTGTAATAATTCGGATGATAATTCTAGAGCAAATAGGAAGAACTCTCTTAAAGGGAAATAACTCTATCAAAAGGGAAATAACTCCATTAAGTGGGAAATAACTCTTGTAAACGTAAAATTGTAACGTTTCTATACTACAGTAGTCTTACCAGCATCCCATGCTGTATCTTCATTGGTACAGTTGTTTACTATAGTAGCTGGACGGATATCCTTCATTTCATCACTGCTATATTCTGGAATTGTAGAAATAAAGTATGTTACTATTAGCATATTGTTAAAGAGAAACTAAAATTCCAATCAAATAAAATGTATATATCAAATTTAGCGCATAGTACTACCAGTATCTGGAATAACCGTTTAATCATAAATGACCTCTCCAACACACTCATTGTACTTTGTCACTTCAAAAATATTTGGTTTGTTGCATACTTTTTTTTGCACATGAACAAAGCAACAAATATAAATAATAAGGTTATGGTATTTACCGTCACTTTCAATAATATTTCAGTTTTATACGATTTAGCAAATATAATGAGGGTTTTTGATAAACTCACTACTTTATAGGCAACTGGTGTATAAATTTATATAAAGCCAACGTATCATAGGATCATGACCACAGTGTCACTCGGTGATGTGCTATTCTGACAGTGGGGTGATCTTGAGGGTGTTGGGTTGTATATGAGCACCGATATTGATCAATTCAATAGAAAAAATAAAAATTGATGTATAGTTATATCATATTCGTAGATATTTATAAAAATAAATAGTGACAAATTCAAACATACCGCTTTAAATAAAGAAATGATTAACTGATTCAGATAAGTAGATCAACATTTACTTATGATATGATATTTATTTGTTTATTTTTTCAAATTGGGAAATTATTTTCATTTTAAGGAATATTAAAATAAAAACGATTTTTTTTCAATTAGACATTTGGTTTAAAGGTTTAGACTATGATAGAACAAATGTATCACTGTCAATACAATTATCTTAATAATTTTCATACTTAGTACGTGTACAGATAGACAGATAGACAGATTGGGTCATATTAACAGGTTATGTGAGGTCAAAGATACCCTTATTGCATCAGATTTAAATTTATACATCCGTGCTTGTTACAACCCATCTCTTTTTTTATTATTATATCTAACGTCGAGAAAATTCGTAGTATTATATTATTTAACATTATTTGTTTATATTCCAGTTTTCTATACAACACCGAACAAAACATGGTTTCTGAGGTTTGGGCCAATCAAACATGTTAAACCCCGCCACTTTTAATTAAAATACCTGTACCAAGTAACGAAAGTGAGCGGTCATGTACTTGTGTGTTAGGGGTATCGATTTTGTATTTTTCTGTGATTTTTCTATTAGATTTTGGAACTGTCCGACGGTGTGGTATTTCCCCCCATTTTATTACATACTCACCTAGACATGGTATTTTACATTCACCCGGAACAATTCCTCCATTACAAACGTCCTCGTCACACTTGGCACATCTATAAAAATCCGAATCACTTCTATCGCAGTATTCTCCAGGAATGTGACAGTCTTCAAAATTACACCTTATTGTAAAATTTACTTTACTTCTATCTGAACAAATATCAGACACAACCGGTGAAAACATAAATATAAATGTTAATATACAAAATACAAGATGGTACACATGGCTGGTGTTCATTGTTGCACTGATCGTTAACTAATTATTAATAAAATGTGGAGATTTACACTTGTATAATTATCATTAATCGGTGATTCATACTATATAAAGTGATATGATCATATCATATATATATATATACATATATACTAATGAAATGCTGTCAAATCATTGGTTACATTTGATGTAATTATTTAGTTATCTCTATTTTTTATCTAAAAACTTTTTTTTTTAAAACAAGAAAAAAAAAAACCCAAAAGAAAATTGCTATTTTTTTTCGAATATTTTGACTGGGTGTATACTTTTCTAATATATATCTTTATTTCAGGTAACCTTTGTTAATTCAATGGTATAAAGTGCAACAATACATAATAACAAAACAGCTATATTCATATACAATATTTACAACATGAGAGAGAGCTACATGTTCATAATAATCATTAATACAATGTAGCTACAAAAAATTGTGATTCATGTATAGATACTACATGTATATATAGCGAAATTTGACACATGACCATATCTTATATATGCTGTCAACGCCTTGGTTTCATTTGGTGAAATTATCTGATAAAGGTTATTCCAGAAACATTGATATCTACGTTTTTATTATCTATCTATAGTTTTATCTCAAACTTAAGAAAAAAATTCTAAAACTTTATAAAAAAAAAAAAAAATTATGTATAGGTTTATTCTTATAAATTATCATTTTAGTTGATATAAAACAGTGCCGGAGTATTTCTATTTCTTGCCATCTTTGAAATTATATATCTTAAATTTATACGACACTTTACAACATTGATAAACAATAGCAATACCACTTCAGAGTACTGGTCAATCTTGTTATCATAAAACTTAATGAGAAGAAGGGAAGTTGCTATGGAAACTTCGCCTGCTGTTGCGATACAGGTCATTAACTAATCTATTTCAATGATTTGACTACTAATGAGTGCCATAGGGGGTCGACCGGAATTTTTGGCTGGGATTTCTTGGCATGCATAAAGGGCTACGGTTCCGCAGCTAACCCCAATGAAACTTCAAAAGAATGCATTCAATCCTTATAATTATATTTAAATCACACCAAAATTTAATATAGTTGAATTTTTCGTTGTGAATTTTATTTGTGTTAGATTATTTGCTGTTGGAAATTACTACGCCATTGATTGTTTACATCTTACGTCGTCATGGAGGCACTTGCAAGTTCGGATTTGAGTTTCATTGGGATATGAAACATCTCTTTTATAATCATGTGACCACTTCATAACCAATCATATTGTAACATTTCAATGAAAAACGGAAGTAATGTAATTATTTACTAATGATCGTCAATTCTTTCTTTAAGGATCGTTGTTTTACTCCAAGTGAAAAAAAAAAATTCTGTTATATCATGGCGAGAAAAAAAAAATTGATGAGATAATGATGATGTCCGTTTTGTACTAGACCAACACCCTTAGTTGGATTTTTATAGTGCTAGCTGACTGATAGAACAATCCACGGGTGGACATGTCGTTCCACTCAGACACATTATTTTGATTCCAAGCTATCCAGTCTTATATTCGTACCCATACTGTGAACCCATGATATACAGCACTCAACGTGAGCACCCATATCCTATTGGAATACTTTCAAAAGTAGTGCTTAATTTCTTAATAGAAACATAATGCATGCCATCCCTTTATCTGATGACCAAGATAATATTTTCATAGCCATGTCTGGGGGCGTCGTCTGATCGCATGGTAATTGGATTTACAACTAACTACCTGTGCAATCAGTGCCTATCGCATCTAAAAGTTGTGAGTTCGAACCTCTTCATAGCAAGGTGTACTCGATACAACATTATGTGATAAAGTTTGTCAGTGACTTGCTACAGGTCGGTGGTTTTCTCCGTGTACTCTGGTTTCCTTCACCAATAAAACTGATCGCCACGATATGACTGAAATATTGTTGAAAGTGGCGTTAAACACCATAACCCTAAACACAACCTATATCCATGTTAGTTTAGGATATATTGCCAGATTTACAGTTAACAACAATAAGCTTATTTGTTTAAACCACTAACGGGTGGTATGGCTCGGGTGGGGTAGTAACATGCACTTGTCTGCGATTCAAAATATTGCATGGGTGTTACTAAATGAGAGGGAACAGTAAAAAAAATGTTACCCGCTGACCATGTGTCAGAGCAGAATGTTACCTTCGTCTTATCTAATAAAATTACAGCTTACATTACAAGAAGTATAATAATATTGGTTATCAATGATTGTAACATAAATGTATTCTTTTCCTTTGACCTTTTTATGGTTTATACACCAGAATGTAAGCAACAGCTAAGAACTATGACATAATACACACAGATACGAGACATTGCACACGTTAAATTTGGGCTGTAGTTTTGTTATTCTAGAGAGCCGCGCAATAATCAACGACCTAGATGTGATATTGCATGGCTTCATGTTACAAATCATTTATACCACGGTTTCGCGTTCGATTGTTAACTTGGAAAACCGTGGTATAAATATTACAAGTTCATAGACAAAGTGGTCATATCGATTCAATTTACTGTTTTAATATTTTGCACTTCTTCAGACCACACAATATGTGCTACAATTCATAGATTTAACACAACAACGACGTCTAGTATCATGGTGACGAAGAAATGTGTTTTACCTACAGGGTGTGATAAAACAGCAGTAGGATGCACTATTGTAGTCACTGGGACTATGGTATGTATGTATGTTGGATCCGGGGGGGGAGGTTATTTGAGTTAGGGCTACCACAACGACTCCTTTATAACATGGAACAACTTTTTATTTCAATGTCAATGAACACAGATTACGAGAAGCAGGACCGGCTTTAAGCCAATTGGACCAATTGCTCTCAATTGGGCCCCGCGGACCCCTCGCTCGGCTTCTCAAGTACACACAACAACACAGGATTACAGAGAACAGCATTGAGCCCCACACTCCCAATGCCGGCTCTGACGAGGACTAAATGATAAAAACAACAACAAAAATAGTACAATGAAAACGTGTCTAAACCGAACACTATGTCAGCCATTATTACAAAATATGTTTAGTTTTTAGTATGATAAGCAGCAATCATTCCATAGTCTTTGATACTTGCAAATACAATCTTTTGTTATTTATGATTTTCGGTGAGCACAAAATTTCGTGCTTTAAGGGATATTGTCTACGATTTTTTTGACAATTTTTAACTGTCCATCAATGATTTGTTTAAGCTATCATTAAACAGTTATGCTACAAAATATACGATTGGTATTCTTTTTTTTGACAAAAAAGACCCAAAACTATCGTTATCGGAATTATTGTTCGGATGACAGAAATTCAAAATGAAAGTAAAAGTAAAAACGGAAGTTTGGAATTCTCGGAGGTTTAGCATTGAGGTAAGGAAAATACGGTTAAGATTCAAACACTTCATGATTGTCACGCTTGTTTAATGTTGTTTGAATCTTGACGTTTCGTAGCGTATTCGCCAATAATTCGGTGTTTAATCTTCATTTTATGAAGGTCAATACGGAAAACAACAATAATTTTGGGTATGAAAAAATACAAATGTGGTAGACAATATACCTTTAATACGAACCAAAGAAAAGAAAATGTATACTACGAAAACAAAAATGAATTTAGAGTACTTAGTATATAAAATAATTATGAAGATTTAGAACAAAATAAGTTCACTAGAAAAATAATACTAAATGACCTTGTTATATCATAACAACAGTTTGGCTGATTCAAAATTGATATGTCATACACATTGCTATGACTTTATGCCTGTGTAATAAATACCATTCTTTTCTCACGAAACACAAAACGACATACATTATGTATTTCATAATAAAAAAAAATTGTCACGACAGATGAAACCGATACATATTTATAATCGGGAGACCACACACATTCTAGTAATGTGATACTTATAGTTTCCGTTCATTACCATGCCCAATAATTACTTGTATTTACATTAATTAATCAATCACGTGCCCAGGTACAATTTATCATATAGTAGAGTAGTCCGAGATTCCTCTGCCGTTCGACGACCATTTAGAACTTGCTGTTGTCGTTGAACGTCAGAGCGCTTGCCATAAACAAAACAGCGGATTTTCCTCTCCCACTCGAGAGAGGCACATTTCCACGTTTTGTGGCCATCAGATTTTATTTTCTATCCAAAACCCTAATATATATCGCTTCACCAATCATTTTTCTATTCATTCATAACCATCTTACCCTCAGAAATTGGTGTTACACTCCATNGGTCGATTTCACAAAAAGTCGTAAGTCTAAGATCAGTCGTAAGTGTGAATTTCAACCAATCAAAAGCTTGGAAATCACACTTACGATAACACTTACGATTAATCTTAGACTTACGACTTTTTGTGAAATCGACCCCTGGTCTCTTGCTCCTACAAACTTCTAATTTACTTGGCTTTCTAATCTTTTGACTTTTGAGCGTACTCGATGAAAGATATTCCAAAAATGTATCGTGTGCATTACATTAGATATCTACGGTTGTTGTTGTTTTTTTATTGTGATAAGAACATGTTACTTGTACAGTAATATAGGTCTTTTCCCACTAAAATATCCCCCTATATATTTCATATAAAACCATGATTAAAAAAAAAATCCTTCTCAAGCCATTTCTACCTATGATCCGACTTCCCGATAGTCCGACAGACTAAGTGCATTTTTAATAGCTATTCTATGAATATAAAATATCTGTTCTTTATAAGAAATATTCGCTTAGTCAGGTTTTGTGCATTGTGAAAGCAAGATGCGTCGTCAAACTGACGTTAGTCCATTGTTGAAGATTACTAGGTGTTCTCTATATGAGATTTAATTTAAACAATATTTATTTCGAAAATAATCAGACAATACAGTACATCAAACATAGTAATTACAATACAGGATTCAGAAACAAGCAATTATGCTTTCTGAGATTTCAGAAATGGATTGCCTGAATATATATTGATTTTACCACGAGCGATAAAATATCGGCATAAAGGGCCAAACCGTGGTAAAATCAATATATAATCAAGCCCCCGTGAATTATTTCTATTCTAAACTGTATAAAGAATCTGAAATGAGGCGTTGTCAAAACAGTCGAAAAGGAGTCGTTCCCAAAAAGAAGCTGCGTCTGAAATGGTGCGTTGCCGCGGATTTTTCTATAACTCAAAATATGATCTCATACTATTTGTACGCGGTATTGTTTTAGTAGCACACTATATATCATCATTTTGTGCTTCTGTCAACAACGTTTTTAAATCCATGCATTAAACGTTGATAGACGAAAATAAAACCAGATTTTTAAAAAAGCCTAGCGAGATACCCCATTTGTTCCGTATTTCTTTCAATGTAAGAGGTAGGCTTTTTCCTTTTGCATTTCATTTCTTTGTAGTAAAATGATGTTGTCATTCCGTCATGTATTCATTTTAACGAAATATACCTGATTTCTTCTTTTTCCATTCAAAATTTGTTTTTGCTGTCGAAACTGGATGTCAAATCCTAAATGGGGCGTTATCTGGTCTAAAAGCAATCGGTAACGCCGATTTCGTCTGAAAAGGAGCGTTTTGAATATACACCGTGATTAGATTATTTCTAAAAATTCTAGAGAATCCGGCATAAAAATCATTACAATCAACTGAAATATCGCTATATGTTGCATTTACGAATGAATGAAATGTTGCAAAAAAAAAAAGAAAGATATTTATGAATGATTTATTTTACTTAGAAATATAATTTTTAATTTTGTTGAGAAAAAATTAGTTCGTAATTAGTTATAGCTTAAAAATTGATGTCAACAGACAATTTTGAATTCCGGCTTTGTCAAATTGTAAACATGCATAGAAACCGGAGCCGCGGTTGTGTCATTTATTAGGAAACGGATTTGTCAGTATGTAAATTACCACTAGTCGTATTATTATTGATCATTATATTGATATTTAACAATAGTTACGATTAGGAACTAGGGGCCCGGGTGGCTCAATGAGTTAGGTCGTTGGATCTAACAACTCATACAAGCTTATCACCAATACGGCGTGGGTTCGCGCCCGGCTTTGTAAATTACAAAAAAGGGTGCACTCGACTCGCAACCGCAAGTGATAAAGTTTACCAGTTGTTTGCCCATGGTCGGTGGTTCTCTCCGGGTACTCCGGCTTCCTCCACTACTAAAACTGGTCGCCATGATATAGCTGAAATATTGTTGAAAGTGGCGTTAAACACCAAAAATCAAATCAAATCAAATCTATTAGGAAATATCTTAAAAGCGATAGATACTGATCCATAGTATGAATATTTGCCATGGCTACTAAATTCAGATACATTTGTACTTTGTACAATAAAAAAAATCGTATTTCTATGTTAAATTGCCACGGTCGCGAACACTTGATTTTTAATGCTTTTTTTACACTGGCATCACGACTGGCGCTCATTGCGCTACTGTCACTCTTGGTCGCTGAGATATTTTTTTATAAAGCCATATTCGAATTTTATACTCGTTGATAACAAAGTAAATCACTCTGTGGAAATAACTTCGTGGATCCATACGTTATATAGACAATATACACACATATTGTCGAAAAATATGAAATTTATATACTAGTATACGAGCTTTATAGAAACGTGAAGAAACGCGAGCATTATACGAGTTTATCATATACTTAGTACGAAATAAAGGAAATTTGCATATATAATACTGAAAGAACATTACGGCTGTATTTGTCTGTCGTGACTGATATCGATATCATCACCTCTTTATCATACCCCTTTGAAATGATATTGATCACGTGACTACGTCGACGTCACAATCACAATTGTAATACAGAACAAGACTTTCTAATGTTTAAGTATATGATAAACATAATATGATATGGCTCTTTCCGTATCACATCCTGTATCAACCCTCGACCAATATCATCCCTCGAGCTAAAGCTCTCGGGATGATATTGGTGTCTTGGGTTGACACGGGATACGGAAAAAGCCATATAATATTCTCTATTTATCTGACCTGTTCCACAGCGACAGGAAATGAATTATATATTTTCCAACAATATACATATGTTGTATCTATCGTGTTATGCCAAAAGCCCTAAGACAATTGTCAAATTGTCTAAAAAGAGAAGAAACAAGCGTCGTTCTTATCGTTTTTGATTATGTCCTCTGTGAAGTCCGCGTTTATAAGCTGATAAGCATAATAGATGCTGTTAATGTTTCTTATCGTCGCTCAACATGAATCAGGTACCAGAAAACTATATCTTGGTCAGCGATTAAATTATATAACAAAACATTATCCGGTCAATGCAATGTGACTGCTCAAATAGAACAAGTGCAGTGTACTTTAAAAGGAAGACCCGTTGTTTGTCCAACTGGCATTGAAAGATTCTTATACATATGTGGTTTATATTATATATACATGTATTAAATTTATTTTCGTCAAATTATAATTTTCAAGACATATACTGAAAATATTGCTTAGACCTAGATTACGTAGCTTTTGTCTATTGTTCCGATCAGCTCATCTAGTCAAGGCAGTCTTTCCAGTGCAGAACAAATTGCCTGCTATATGGCCTATATCGGCTCTGTCGAAAACATAACTTAACAGAGAAGAAGGCGAAAAGTCTAAATTTGATCCAAATACCCCCCCCCCCCCCAATTGTGGACGTCACTTTGAGATTATCATTGAATTAAAGAAATTTACTATTTCTTCATTTAGGTAGAGACTGACACTAGTCACATGACTTTTAAGAATATTGAATAAAAATGTGGTAATAATTATTAATTATGTTTGCAGTATTTCTTACGAGGTATTTTGCTTTTTGAATTTTCTACATATGATTTGTGCAAGTTCTCAAATTAAACTGAAATACAAATTTAATACAGTGATTTCTTGACAATAATACATTATATGTGTAAAATGCTATATGAAGCATTTCGTCTAGGGAGGTAATCATGTCTCAAATGATATGAATATGATGAGTTTTGCATGTTTTTGTTAAATATGTTTTTAATATCATGACCCCAGACTTTCTTTACACTTCTGAAAATAAAACAAAATGCACCATATTATATCAAAAATTTTGAAATTTTTAATGACAGGATTTTTCACTATTCAAGAATTTTGAGGAGAATTTATACATTTCACATACAATGCATTACGGAAGTTGAAGATTTAAATGCTTTATATCTTGAAAATTAGTCTGGTGACCTATATTTTTGAATTAAATTCCTTAAAGTCTGCCACAAAAGCAATAAATCTGGCCAGTTTTAAGGAAATTCAATGACAAATTATTTTAGTATGAAATGTCGGTCTCTACCTTAATTGAAAGAGAATCTCGTCATACAAGTACAAATTCAAACAAATGTTCAAGAAAAAGATCTCTTTCTTATGTATTCCCACGAATTTTTACTTTGTTACTGTTCTTACTCGCACAATGAAAGTGAAACACACACATATCTCTGTCGGTCTATCGAACTGTGGGACTGGTGGGCTGTCGGAATATCGGACTGTCGAATTATAGCTACGCTCCCTTTCTAACTGGGGGCCGCCGTGGTCGTGATCTATGATAGTTGGATAAACAACTATCTGTGCAGTCAGTGGCTATGGCTAAAGTTGTGAGTTCGACCTCCACTCAGGCGGGGTGTACTCGATATAACATTATGTGATAAAGTTTGTCAGTGACGTGCGACAGATCGGTGGTTTTCTCCGGGTCCTCCCTCCACTAATAAAACTGACCGCCACGATATAACTGAAATAGTGTTGAAAGTGGCGTTTAACACCATAAACAAACCAACAAAACTAGTATAAACCTTCTTTATCAGAGATGCGAAACAAATGCATGTGATTCTATAGTTCTTTTATTGATATCAACGTAATAAATTATTCTATCTACATGTACTAATATATACAAAACAAAAAAATCATGCATGTATTAACATAATCAATAGATATAAATAACATAAAACGACTGACAATAACAATACTTCTCAAAGGATTGTATCAGTTATGCAATAATCGTGTATCGTAGTCATTCCTTCTCTTATAGTAAATCTCCCTTTCCTTGCATTACCAGTTTCTTTGGATCATATATTCTAGATGAACCATTATTTAAGACGCACGTTCTTAAGAGTGTGGTAAATCACAATATGCTTCGATTTAGCTAGACATTTTTCGGTTTCCGTCTCTTTTAGTGTCCGACTCTCTCAGTCATGTGGATGATAACCTACTTTGGAATATCTTGGTGTTGGTGTTCACTGAAATGTTTTATATATTCCAAATCCAGCAAATGCTCCAAGAATGATTCCGACGATGATGATGAATGAAAAAAGTAGCCCATGCCAGACTGTCAGAAGTGTTGGTTTCCTGATGTTAGCCGAAAGCGGCAAAGTCTGAAAGATAAGATAAAATCAGATAAGTTTTATCTAAAGTCGGCATGTCAAAACAACAAATACAACACAAGCTGTAGTGAGCTTTTGATCCACATTTAAATGAAATGAAATAATACAATTTGCTTGAATAAATAAAAATAGTAGATAAGAGAAAAACAGCTTTGCAAAAGATGAAATTAAAACGATGAAAAAGCACGTAGCTGGTACAGGAAATGGGGGGGGGGGGCACATATTTTGTAGTTCACTACGCTACACATTTTATGCCAACTATTTCAAGATTATAGTTTCATGAACTAATTACATATACTGCTAACGAGAGTCAAAGAAGAAATATCGCTAATAAAAAAAATTCTTATTTTGTGCTTGCATTTATAAATCTGATGTAGACCGAGTTGCTAAAAATGTTTTACTTATATTTTGACATTAGAAATGTGCAAGGTATTGACATTTAAACTTACAGTTCCTTTATAAACTGGCTTGTTGTTGTAATACCGGAAGTCCACAACTGGCAGATTAACCTTAGATCGTTCTACATTTGGAACAACAAATGGCAACCTGTCCGTCTTTGGTTCAACTTTTACTACTGTATCAGAAATATTGACACGTGCCGTCTCTATATTTGGTAGCTTTGGTGCTGGTGAATTTTCTTTTGCAGACGATATCTGTAAGTCTCGTGCTGTGATGATATTTGTAATCTTCAACTTCGTTTCCGGTAAGCAGGCCATCGGATTGGATATTACATTTACACCAACTTTTTCCTGACCAATCACTCCTTGAGATTCGTAAGCTGTAATAATGTTTGAGTGATACATTCTGAAATGGAATAAATATTGTGTTAAATTGATTTATTACATTTGTTTGGTGGTGTTTCAGTTTAATGCCACTTTCAACAATATTTTAGTTATATCGTGGCGATCAATTTTATTGGTAGAGGAAACTGGCGGATCCGGAAAAAACCACCGACCTGTCGCAAGTCACTGACAAACTTTATGACATAATGTTGTACACCTCGCCCTGATCTCACAACATCAGGGGAGATAGGCACTGATTACATATGTAGTTATAAATCCAACTACCATATGATCACGGCCACGACGGCCCATTGTGTTAAATTGATATTGTAAAGCAAGAAATATATACATGTATTACAAATGTTCATATACTGGAAATTTTATCTGAGCGAATGGTTTATGAAAAGCTTGAAGATATAAAAAGCCGGAGTTATCAGAAGCCGTATATCGAAGAAATATAGTCAATAACCAGGGGCGGATCCAGGATTTCCAATTGGGGGGGTGCACTCAAAATAATGGCGCCGAGCGGAGCGAGGCGCGAAAATTTTTGGGGTATTTNCCCCCCCCCCCCCTCTAAAATTGGAAAAAATATGATTTTTTTTGCGTAAAATCGTGAATTTTCACACGAAATACCCACAAAATTTTCGAGCCTCCCTCCGCTCGGCGCGATTTTGTTTTAAGTGCGCCCCCCCTAACTTGAAATCCTGGATCCGCCCCTGGAAGCCGTATATAGAAGAAAGATAGTCAATAACACAATGCATTTTGTTTGTTTTATTTCCAAAATTTCAATTGAAAATGTTTAGTTAATTGGCGGCATTTTGAATACTATGTTGAAGCTTAATTTTTATTCTTCTACTGTCTGAATTTAATTTCTAAATATGTCTTATTGTTTAGTAACAAATAATTGGATGTATACAGGGGTGGATCCAGGATTTCAAGTTAGGGGGGGCGCACTTAAAAAAAATTTTGGGGTATTTGTGTGAAAAATCACGATTTTAGGCAAAAAAATCATACTTTTTCCAATTTTAAGGGGGGGCGCGCGCCGGGTGCGCCCCCCTTGAATCCGCCCCTGGTATAAAATTGTGTCTAATCCTATTGTTTGTGACTGAACAATGCAATATGGTTAAATTAGATTTATATAGACAGTGGCGTAGCTGCCATAGACAGAATTCTTCCGCCTCTTTATGGCCTATATTAGCTCATTTCCTTTTCGCTATAATTCGCTGTTTTTTGCTTTTGCCTTTAATTGTTATTTTTTTACATTTGCCCATCACCCAGAGAAACAATAAGAAGTTACGTTTGTTTCAAACGAGGATATATTCATATAAAATGTTTTCGCTGTGGTAAAACTCCGAATTCGTAGGTTCCTAACTTAAAATTTGAATTTTATTTTCAATATACCAATAAACTTTCCTTAAGAATTTTTTTTTTCGAGAAACATTTTTATCTTACTATGCAAATGCTAGCAAATCGTATCTTATGTATCAGCTTCCGGAATCTCCTACTGATTGGGGGCATCCGCACCCTCGTCCTCTGTGCACATCTCTAAAATGCCTGTTGAGATAATGTATTATAAATAAAAGTCTACAAATATATACAGAAAAATAATGAAAAACGTTCTTACCTGAATACAGTATCAATACAAAATAATATGCAAAATTCTAAAACACGTGACACTTCTTTGTAATTGTTTTCTTAATGTTTAAGCTGTGTATAAACTTGCTTTGTTAATATTCAGACAACGTGGAAACATTTATATTAAACCATAGTCCTGTTTTCATTGCAAAGAGAGCACAACTGGAGGATTAAGATTGAATACTTGAGTAATTAAGCTACTCTCCTCAATAGTCAATTACTTAATTAATTAATATTAATTATATTACTTGATTGAAGTTTTGAATGGACATTATNAAAAAAAACCCACACACATTGGAATATATGTATATGTATATGTATATGTATATGTATATGTATATGTATATGTATATGTATATGTATATGTATATGTATATAACACTAATTTTGTTTTCTTTAGACAGAAATATGTTAAATTAAAAACATCTGCCAGAACGGACATAAAATGTATTGATTTGTTGCTGTTTAGAGCTTTAGAATTATTTCAGAACAATTCAGCTATATATCGCGGCTTGAATTATTTAGGACCTTTTGTTTTCTTGCTCCCAAAGACTTTTAAATTATTTGACCTTCAAATATTTGAGCCGTGAGTGTCACCTGATGAAGGTTATTCCAGAAACGGGTCGTGTGAACTACATTTGATATCTACGTTTATATTATTAATTCCACAATCGTGGTTTAGACATGACGTCATTTAACATCTCATTTGAAATCAAATTGTGCAAGAAAATGACCGTTTAGTTAAATCGTTCTGCAGAGACGATAATAAACGATGGATTTTCATAAAGTACTGCGTTGACTACTATCATACCTATTTTGTCCCAGTATTATTAACAATTTTGTTATAGTGACAACCGGAACCTTTTAACCGTAATGGAAGCTGGAGGTTTGGCGCCGTAAAATCTGATCAAACCCACCATTTCTTTGGAAATGCCTCTACCAAGTCAGGGCCATTGCGGTTTTCCCAGTTTTCCGGTTGTTGACTGATTTTGTCTGTTTGTTGACTTATGAGTTTTGCCTTTCCCTTTGGAAGATTGCTCGGTGTTCGGTAATTTTGTTATTACCCTTATTTTCCACAACTTCAAGGGCCTTAGAAATAAAACATATGTGTGTTTTCAGCACAAGATATACAATATATGATAAATAATTTTCAAATTAATTCAATGTTAATCTTTTGTTAATTTCTTCTTCTTTTCCTCATTTGTTTATACATACTAATTGATATATTTTCTTAGTTCAATGTATTAAAACCCTGATGACATTAACCAATCAAATTGTTGTCATAAGAACGGTTCATTAATCTGCCATTATATTTAACAATAGTAAACAAAGCATAAATGCTATTTGGTTTTGATCGAACAATAAAACTTTCATTTAGACCAAAACTGTTGGGGTTGCTTACATAACGAATTGAATACGCGAATTTCTCATCCAATGAAGCGATGAACGAAATTGAACAAGACTTTTAAAAACAATTATTAAGTAGATCTAAATATTTTTTTTTCTAATTTGGCAAATCTAAGACTAGTACAGTTGATGGATAAGTGGGGGATTGCTATTTAACGCCAAATGAGCAATTTTCGAGTGCGGTTGATCGTGATCGAGTTCGATCCCCATTAGGGGCAAACCAAAGACTATGAAATTGGTATTTGTTGCTTCTCCGCTAAGCATGCAGCAATAAGGAAAAAGGGCAAAGAATTCTGTTGTTTCAGTGAGCTAGCACTATAAAAAAAATCTAGCTAAACGTGTTGATCTAGTACGAAGCGAACCTCATCATCATCTCACTTCGAGTTCCCGTTGTGCAGGAAGGTAGAAGAAACACTATATTTTTCATGTACATGTATATGATAGAAACTTGTGCTTTCTTTTGAAATTGTAGAGAAAACGTTAATGTTCTGAAGAATTCTCTGTCGAAAATGTCAAATTCTATCTTCATTGATTGAAAACTTACTAAATATTAAAAACTTATACTGTCATATTTGGCATGCAAATTTCTCATTTGTAGCGCAACAAATCAGACATCAAATTTAAAATCCAAAAAGTAGATAAAATGGAAGAAAAATGTCAAAGAAATTCCTACCTCAGTGTCATTCCGTGTGACGTAGATATGATCTGAGTTCCCGATAGCATCTGTTGTCCAGATAGCCTGTTGTAGGGTGTGATCTTGCACTTGTATTATTATCATTCAAAACAATAGTTATTTTTCTTTCGATTTTTTCGATTTTTTGTTTTTTAACTTTAAATTGTATTTAAAGTCAGCACATCTACATTTAACATTGTGTTTTTGTCGCTCTATAGCACTGCAGCGAACGACGTATTAAATAAGGAAAGTGCATTTGTAGTAGATATATTCTGGTCATCATCTTTCAAAATTTCATCTTCATTAACATAAATTTTGTTATCTGTGGTTACAATTTTTTTCTTGTAACATTCTAATGAACCCATCTCACTGGGTTATAGTGCGTCTCGATAGCTTGGCTTGCTTCGAACGGGCTTTTATGTGACAATTTGTCACATAACCAAATCAAATCAAATCAAATCAAATCAAATCAAATAAGTTTTATTTAAAGTCGAATATCTATAAACACATAACATAAGCTCTAGTGAGCTTTTGAATCGACTATTACATAAAAAGCACATAAAATAACTTTATAAGCACATATTACATGACATCACAAAGCAAAAACATGCATGCATAGACATTTGTAAAACATACCTACACATACCCTTGTTTCAATAATAAAAACCCACAATAAAATGGATTTTATATTATAATACATTGTATAGGTTTTTAATTTCTGAAAAGCCCGCACACAATACCGGATATTCATTACCGGATATGAACTTTGAATTTATGTACTGCACCTATTCAGTTCTGTAAATTATCATGCCCGGTGTTTCCGCAGATGGCGCTGTATTTATTTTGAAAGTTGAGAGAAGTGGCGCCCAGTTTGAACAAAAAATATAAACAAGAAATGAATTTAACGTAAAGTGCCCATTAAAACTTACATTACAAGTAGGTTATTTTACTGTGATATTTTCTCAGACTGACAATGCATTGATAGGCCTACTGGTTGATGGTAAATATAATCAAGTATCGGGTGCGACAAGCGAGCTTTGATAAGATTTCGGTGCGCAACCTAACCCTAGTTGTTAACAATACTGGTATTCCAGTATTGCGACCGCCAAGGTCAATTGAGCCGATTTTCGTTTTTACCGAAATACAATGTATAGACACTGATATGAACATGTTAATTCGTTTCCACACGTTAAAGAACCCAGTGTAACAGCTCATGAGCATTATGTAGGGAGGTCAGCGGACAAATACTATCGGTAATTTACCTTCTGACTCAGTGCAAAATCCATAGTTGATAAAGATGTGTTTTATTAAATTTTACTGTTCCTATTTTCTTCATGGTTGATATCAATGGAAAGAAAATAAATTAAAGTACTCAAATATAACAAATTTTACCGTTTCAGTCTTATTTACAGAGGAAAACGAGTTGTTTGAAGTGATATCAGAAATATGTGTAACGTTCAAATGGCCGCCGCCATCTTGGTGTTAATGCCGTAATACCTTTAGTAAAACTACTTTTGATTGGCTATTATTTGTGATAACGCTTAAAACGTAAATATCAAAGGAGAGAGAAGACACGCGGCTTTCAGACGACACCTTCAGAGTTAAAAATGGTTGTGATTTGTCATGCGAATTATTGTCTGGAAAATTGGTAATTTTGAGACATTCACAAAACACAGAAATTATGAAAATAATTACTAGCAATTGAAAACAGTAATTAATAAGTGTATAATTTGTACAAATAATCTTACATTAGGTGACTGGTGTGCAGCGCATTTCAGCGCAAGAGAGAATTCCATGACCCCCCTTTTTTTTCTTCGTCAAATATCCACTTCCGGTTTGGAAAATATTTAATTCAAAAAGAACTTGCAATAAATTAAACGAATTACAGTTGAACAACACATATATTATCCATTGAATTGAATTTCAACTTGTTTCCTAAAATTTTGGATGAGCAGTGAGATACACAAAGCAATGTGATATGATCATGATGGGTAATGTAAAAAAAAAAAAAAGGGGGGGTTAACACCTTTATGTAAATAGTTGTAAAATGATGTTTTTAATGGCTAGATGTCAGCTTTGGGTTCCAGGATTTTTTTTATAATCAAAATGTAAAACTATTTACAGATAATTGTAAAACTTGCCATTATATACAGGACACAATGTGATGTGACTCTTGATACAACAATACCTGCCCGCTTGACATTCACTATCACTGTTTTAAATAAATTTGCATTCATAGGGATTTGCAGAGAACGGTTTGAGATAAATTAATATAATAACTTGCATTGAGTTTGTGTTGTTAAGACCTTTCTAAACATGTATAGGTTTATGGGGTATTGACTTACAAATCAATAGTTATCAGCTATTTTTAAATTTACGAAAAATCCGTCAGAAAATTCATTAAAAGGTCAAATTTCGACCGCAAATTTCCAGAGAACGGTTTGAGATAAATTAATAAAATACCTTGCATTGAGTTTGTGTTGTTGAGACCTTTCTAAAAATGTATAGATTTCTATACTTTGCATCTATTAAAAAATATGTCCGCGGTAGTTACATTATGCTCATGGTGAGTTGTCCATAGGAGACCTGTTGCACTGGCAAATTTATCCGTCCCTACCCATTGCATTTCCTTTTTTCGAGTCCTGTGGCGATTAAATTATTCTCGTCCTGAATATAGTTGAAAAATTGCTCACTGGACGTTAAACATCAATCAATCAATCGTTTCCAAAATTTCTGTTCTCCATTTTCATTTTTAGGCAAAATCTGAATAAACTAGCTGCAATAATGTAGCTCTTGTGACAAACTTGTATCTGTAAGCGAGAATTTAGGGTTTTATTATTAAAACTAGAATAAATCTGAATCATAAAAAGCTATGTATTTCAGAATTTGCGAAATGTGTCAGACATGACCAGCAAAATTTGGGCAGATTTTACCAAGGACTGACACAAGTTTGGTATTTTGCAATAGGAAATTAATGAGGACTGACATTCTTTTCACTATGACCACCAAACCCACATGCAATTTCGCGAACCCTGGTATTTCAAAAATAAATTGTTTCGATTGTGATAATGTAGTGTCACTTGTTCATCTAGAACAAGCATAAACTTAACAAAATAGAAATGGTTCAACGAAGGGCTGCAAGATATGTCACCAACAGACAACGTAATACATCTAGTGTTGGTGACTTGCTACCACATCTCCCATGACAAGGTGGCGGTCTTTTTCGCAATGCAATTCCCTTTACATAAACTTCAAACTGTTGAAGTACATTATGTCAATAATTGGTAGAATAGAAGAACTTAATATCTGCGAAATGCATATACAATATCTTATACTGCGTAAACGTCAATATTTAAGACATGACATTACATGTCTGCTGCCAGAGTGCATTTCCGATTTAAATATAGAATCGATTTGTCAA
The DNA here is from genome assembly GCA_002080005.1 of Gigantidas platifrons. Lineage (NCBI taxonomy): Eukaryota > Metazoa > Mollusca > Bivalvia > Mytilida > Modiolidae > Gigantidas > Gigantidas platifrons. Next base: position 112,767 of record MJUT01056160.1, on the reverse strand, counting down.
AATAAAACATGTACTTCAGAAGACTCCAAAGATTTTTGTTATATAATTTATCACAATATTTGTTATTTTTATTATTTTCACTGAACCAGAAATTTACCAACTTGAATTTATAAAACAGGGCTTGACATTAACAGTAGTCCGGTAGTCTGAGACAAGAAAAAGTTTGATTCGGACGCTAATGAATGTTGTATGTTTCATGTCTGATGGAACAAGTGAACAAAATATAAAAACGCTAAAAAAAAATTCAATGTTTTAAATTCATAGTTTTTTTGTGTGTTTTTTTTTTAATTTTGTTGTTAAAAACAATTTATACCAATCTTATTATAAACAGGATTTTCACTATTGAAATATAGAGTAGAATATTTTTATGGCCCAATCAGAAGTTTTTTGTTTTTTTTAATCACTATCTGATTTATTAATAAGAAAAAATCTGGACAAGTATTTCCTGCTTTCGGACAGGTAAAACTTGAGATCGACAAGTTGGGAAATATGTTAATGTTGACTGAGCCTTGTAAAATAATCTATATTTTATTTTTCTTTGTCAGACAATGGGAGATATAAGAATGGAATCCATAACCAACAGGATCCAGGTGTTAGATGGTTTGATAAAGGGACAAGTAGATTCAGATGACATTCACACTTCTTTACTGACCCGTGATGGATTACTGGACAGCTTGCTACTTTTATATGAAGAATGTAGTCATGAAAATCTAATGAAGAACAAACATGTAGCAGCATTTGTGAGAAAATGTAAGAATTCACACCTTCAGTTTGGGCCAAAATGAATATGAAAGAAATTTACAATTTTATTGTGAAACCTTTCTAAACTGGATTCATTTTTGTTATATTGTGGTGGTCAGTTTGATTGGTCGAGGAAACAGGAGAAAACCACTGACCCTGCCACAAGTCATTGACAAACTTTATTACATAATGTTGTATTGAGTACACCTCGCCATGAGCGGGTTTTGAACTTCTGTATAAACAGAACTTTATATAATAATTTCCCAAATGTAGGAAATCTTTGTTAGTTTAACCCTATATGAATACAAACTGATCACCGGTCGATTCTGAACACAAAAGTTGGCCCCAAGGAGGTTCGGTTTAGACAGGTTTCACAGTATTCCATGTAAGTGAGAAAGTAAAAGTCCTTTTTCGAACTACTGTAACACTATGAAAATCAGACTACCGGTAAGCATTTCGATCTTGTACAAAGTGGACATCATATCATTGAATCGTAACTTGTTCTCGACACGGTATAGCTGAAAATTTGTTCTCTTTGTGTCAAACAACTACATGTACATGTATCACATTTTTTTTTTGGTTAAACTGGCAAAAATTATATTTATATTTTATATTCCAATAAAAATGTTAATATTTCAAATTTAGTGCACATGACATGGTTCAGGAATTACCTTCATCAGGTATGCTTGATGTCAAAATGTCTTCTTATTCTCAGGTGTTTAACAGACATGATTTTCGTCCACTTTAAAGTGGAATTCCGTTTTTTTCCCTGGATTTTATCGTTTTACCGTTACGATTCCTTTTTTATAGTATATTCAATACTTTCGATTTTGTCGATTTCCGCTTTTTTTTTTGTCCTCGTTAAATCAGATCTGGTTTAACTTTATTGTTAAGATTGAATAAATACAAATGTATGGTGTGTACAACAATGTAGTACTGTGTATCAAAATTCAATTACATTTGTCAATATTATTATTGAGACAATTTGTAGAAATTGAAGCAGAACATGTTAACACCACACCAAGTGTAAAAAATGTAGCTGTAAATGTGATAATTATTATTTTATATCTACCTGAATGATACATGGTATGGTGCAGAGACAAAACTTTGCATTTTTGTCGCAGTTGCCAGCTGGACTATAAAAAAAAATGAAGTAGCACATTGCACATGAAATATTCACAATTTTAGTAGCCTGCTGCCTGCCCTACTTGCATATTTTCTGTGGCCCAGGCCAAATTTTGATGATCTTGGGCTACAGAGCAGCTACTGTTATGTTTTATCCCTATTATTTGTGCACGTTTTCGATTTTTTTCCCCCAGTTGAGTCAACGATTGAAGAATTGAAGAAAATGAGGTTAAAAATGGCTGACTTTGAAGTTAAAGATGTGATTGGACGAGGCCATTTTGGGGAAGTACAGGTGGTCAGAGATAAAGTGACGAGTACTGTATATGCCATGAAAATATTACATAAGCATGAGACATTAGCTCAGCAAGAGGTAAGTCTTCTTATTAGACATGGCGTTGATAGCATAAAGCATGTACAATGTAGCTTAACAAGATGTAAATCTCATGATTAGACTGGCATTGAAAGATTGACTTTGTATTTTCTGTCTTAATTGATGTTAATTTATGATTTCAATATATTCCTTGTTAAAACTTTTAGGTGAAAAAAAAATGACTTGTATCACAAACACTATACATTGAAGGTCACTATTTTGAGAAATTCATACTGCTGCATGTATATCAGGACTCTACATTGTGACCAAAACACTCGCATTTGCGAGTTATTTTTGTAAAATGCAAGTAAAAATTTTGTATTGATAGCCAGACGGCGAGTTGATATTTCAGGAAATTTTTCGTTCTGTCGCCGATGATATTTTTCAATTTAAATTCCGACTTTGATTATCCGGTTTATTAAATCGCACAATTGACTCACATACTAAAGTTTTAAATCACATACTTTTAACGCTTGAAATTTACCACGATGTGTAAAAACAAAATTCTTCTATTATTTTTCTCGCTAAGAATAAACCAGTTGAATCAACTGATCGTGAAGCTGGCCTGCCTGATGCAACATCGACGGAAGTATCATGCCAAAATACTAATGAAGGTTCGGGTTCTAAAGCTGAAAAGCGTAAATTCCAAGATGTCTGGAAGTCGGAGTTTTTGTGGCTCATAGTAATTATTTACAATTACAGTAGTGACGTTATGTCTTGTGACGTTTGCCGAATGGCAGGACCAGATATTGCTGGCAAAACCGAATTTGTTACTGGAAAGAAAAAGTTTTAACATGAAAGTCTTGTTTATCATAATAAAAGTCAGAAAAATGAAAAATGTTTCAATATATGGTATCAGCAAAAGCCCATTCCTTAACTTATAATATACTAGTACATTTTTAGTTCCCGTAAACCATCTTCAAGTTTTAATACTTCAGTCTTTTAAAAACAGTAAAAAAAAATGAAATTGGACTTATAATAAAATTGCCTTTGTTATTACCAAAGAAATAAATACATATTGCCTATTGGAGTTATATTATAGTACGAATTAGTATCTTTATTAATCTGGCTAGTAACATACTTTTGTCGGTGAGTAAAAAATATTTCCTTACTAGCCAGGGGCTAGTGGGAGTTGGTATGAATCGTAGAGCCCTGTATACAGTACGGTCAGGGACATACCATGATAAATCATTGTGATAGACATAAAATTAATACTTCAGTGGGAATTTCACCGACATTTTCCCACTGTGATAGACCTTAATTCACTGGAAAATGGCCATAAAAATTAGTGAAAAGGATTAACTTTTATTGCCCCCGTCTTCTAAATCTTCCTGTTTCTCCACAGGATATGTGACTAAAGTCGTAAATCTGGTCACAGTTGAGTGATTATCTAGAAGTTTTATCTTTCGTACATTTGTTTTAATTGACATAATATTTATTAATTAGAACAAATTTTATATTCAATCTTAAAAGCAGACAGATATAAATAAATAGACCTGTTCCCGTTGTTTAAAAAAAAAAAATTCTATCTCTTGGCCATTTTTACGATACATTCTTTTGACCTAGATGTACAGGAGAGAAAAGTATGAAAATAAATTCCTGGGTCTTATAAAAAAATCAATATTCAATGATTGAAGAGTCAGCGAAAATCAGTTCAAGATTGTATTTGATCTAAATATAGCTATATAGCTTTTCCATCAAACACGAACATGCGTACGAGGTTGTAGTGAAAAATGGCGGTTGCACTGTGGAGAACAAGCTTTTAATACTAAATATACTGGAAAATAATTATCGATTTCGGTAATAAATTTACATGAGGGTATGGGTGTTTAAACGTCCCTTTTCAACAATATGTCAGTCATATGGTAATGATATAAAAGATGTGAAGATGTTATTTATCACAATACAGACAGAAAATTTAGAAAGAAATAAAAATGAGTAAAACAAAAATCAAAAACAAATATTACAACAAAGAGAGAAAAATGTAAAAAAATATTATCGTTACGTCGATATACGAGTATAATTATTTATCATATTTTAACTTATTGGAGTCTAGTACACGACATTGCATTTTTTTTAGAAATGCATTTTGGCACGTACATAATTCTGGTATATTACTTAGTACACACATAGAAAACACCCGATTTCTAAGTTATCAATTTATTAATCATAAACGGTCCAACTACAAATTAAACCATGAATGAATCAAAAGCATGCTGCTCAGGTGAACTTTCCCACGCACCTAATCTTACTAAAAATAGAAACATGTGCAGACAACATCAATCAAAAGATGACAGTCTCTGGGTCAGTTACTTCATGGTTCTATTTTAGGTAACATAAAACCGTTATTTACATTATCGATCATTATACATGCATTATGAAAAATTTTCTTGTTTTTATTGCTATTCAACTATTTTTTATTTCCTTTATTAAACAAGAAACATTTCTTAAAGTAAATATAATCTTCTAAAGGAAACCTGAAAAGAGAATTGGAATTAATATACTAAATATTAATCACAGCTTTTAATAAAAACGAAAAACGTCATGTTCAGTTTACCTGTAATCTACGAACATCTGGTCTTACCTGTAATTAGTTGAGCATGTACCTACCAGAGTTTTATGGCTTCCCCAATAAACATTTGATCACTAGGATCACCGTGATGAAAATTTAAAAGGATTAAAAGTTAATCCTTTTCACTATCACCGACAATATGTCTATCACAGTGATTTATCACGGTATGTCTCTGACCATACTGTATGTTCAAAGATTTCATAAAAATGTTTTAAAAAACAATGCAGTTTTCCTGTATAATACATGTGATGATGCTTCTCAAATTTGAAATTTATATCATGCCAAACATATTGAAAAATATCCTGTTAATTTCAGATATCATTTTATGAAGAAGAAAGAGACATCATGGCCAAGGCGACATCTGACTGGATTACACAGTTACACTTCGCTTTCCAGGATTCACAGAATTTATACTTAGTGATGGAATTCCATGGGGGTGGTGACCTTTTGTCCTTGTTATCTAGGTTTGTTAAAACTTTTTTTTTTAATACCCCCACTCGTAGAGAGAGGGCTATATTGCAATCACCCCGTCCGTCACACTTTCGTAACAGATATCTCAGCTTCTACTGGAAGAAATGATTTTATATTTGATATATGGCTTTGGCATGGTGACTTGTACCGTGTCTCCCCTTTCCAGGTTTACTGCACCTCTACTTCCTGTTTACAGTGCGACTTAGAATTTTTCATGTTTGCCGTAAAGAAAACTTTCGTAACAGTTGTCTCAGCTTCTACGGGAAGAAATGATTTTATATTTGATATATGGCTTTGGCATGGTGACTTGTACTGTGTCTCCCCTTTCCAGGTTTACCGCACATCTACTTCCAGGTTTACCGTGCAACTTACAAATGAACGAGTGGGGGTATTCTTAGCACGACATAGCGTGCAACATCTTGTTTCTTCTACAAGTCGTCCTTGCAGATTAATGGTAAAGAAACACATCGGTGGTGTAATGGTTAGCGTGCTCACCTCAATTGAGGTAGGTCGTGGGTTCAATTCCCTTTCGTGTCAAACCAAAGACTATAAAATTGGTATTTGTTGCTTTTCAGCCAAAGCACTCGGCACTAAGGAGTAAGAGCACAATCTAGTTGCCTCGGAAAATTGGAGAAAAAGTTAGGAAATTATTTTGTCAAACAGTGATGATGAACGATTCCACCAACATCAACAAAATGAACAATCACCTCTCACCAAGTCCTGGCTTGGGACAGGCACAAGAATGTGGCAGGGTTAAATTTGAAACCGGTTAATGGGAACCCAACCCTCCCCTCTTGTGCAAGTTTTATATCTACCATAAATCATATTTTTAATTCAATAGTAAGAGGCAGTTTAAGGAAACTAGGATTCATTCTTTTGAAAAATAACTTAATCATGGTTGTAAAATCTTTTGTTTTTGTTTCTATTAATAGGCATGATGACATATTTGAAGAATCCATGTGTAGATTTTATGTAGCCGAAATGATCCAAGCCATCAATGCATTACACTGTATGGGATATGTACACAGGTAAGTTTGTTAAGGTGAATTCTGGGTCTGAAACAGGGGATGTTACTCAGTTCACCAAATTTTGAAGGATAAAAACCCCTCAATTTTCAGCTGACTTAAAGAAATGGAAAAACAGTTCTAACACAACTAAAACTGTCTAAACCAAACCCAGAATAAGGTGAAACCCTAGGCCTGTATTAACCAAGCTGTTAATAAAGTCCATATGTAGGATATCTTTATTAATTTGACCTGTATAAACAGAACACCTGTCTATTCTGAACTCAAAAATCTGATCCCAAGGAGGTTCAGTTTAGACAGGTTTCACATCCTGATTTACACTTTATCTCACTAAGTAGGTATTTTCCATGTTAGAAGAGTTACATGTAAGAAGACCTTTTATGTCAAATCTGAACCGCCACAATATAACTGGAAAACTGTTGAAAGTGGCGTTAAACACCATAAAGCCAAATAAAACCTAAAACCATCAAATCAAAAACAGCATACCTTAATTAGAGTACAACAATTTGATTTCCATGAATTTGAAATTATTACTTTTTTTTGTGTATCCTTTGTTGAAATACATATGTAAGCAATAAGCTATTTTTTTATTATCTTGGGTTCAATATTATTTTACAAACCTATTGTGTGGTTCTTGCCAAATTAATGCTGCTTTTCTCTATTTTGTACTCACTTCAATTTTTATGTCACCTGTCTGCCCGTGTAAGAGAACTGACACAGAGCAATGACTATATGTCATTACACTATATACAGTTAGCTCAACGCGAATGGATTCTCCCACTCCAAAATCTGTGGAATTTCTTGGTAAAACTGAAATACACCGATATCCACCAAAAAAATCTTGGTGTATCTTTGGAGCATTTGGTCATAGATCAGCAGGGTTTCTCACCTGAATCGGTGGGTCGCGGTAAAATTTATGGTTTTAATCCCATTGATCTATGCCGCTTTCTCCACGGGATACAGACAGGAGTTATTAAAAATCAATAACTCAGGTAAGCATAATTGCCGTTTGTGTGACTATTTATAATATTTGTCATC